>JAJTTP010000020.1:600000-844875 GCA_023313575.1 Eutypella sp. D-1
TAAGCCAGATCGTCATTCCCATATACACACACTTCCATTATCAAAACAAATCCTTTCACCCTTCTCCTCATCTCGTCCTCTTCTCATTAGATTCGTATCGTATAGACAGTCTTCAATCCCCCCTCGAGAATGAAGGTGCTGGAAAAGGCCGCGGGGGTTATTAAATATTATACAGCGAGAAATAAACATGTGTCGTAAAAGGCATTAAATGACGATCAATCGGCCGCCCGACACAACCGCGCCCCCTCAGCGCCGGTTCTGTTGCGCGAAGTACTCGTCACTGTCACCGGGCACGTAGCCACCCTGCTGCTGTAGCCGCTCGGCCTCATCGCCGCCGCGCGCCAGGCGGTCGTACTTGCGCACGCTGCCAGGGCGGACGGTGTATCTGGCGAGGCGCCTGACGCCGAGGGGCTCGCCGTTAGAGCCGGGACCAAGGAGGGCCCAGCGGCTCTGGCGGTGGGGATCGGCGCCGGCGCCGAGGCGGGCACGCAGCTCGCGCGGGGTGCGGGGGTAGTTGAAGGCGTCGTCGGCGCGGAGGTCGACGGAGCAGACGAGGCCGAGGACCTCGGCGAGCCGCGTGATGCCGTGGGGCAGACGGAAGCGGTCGCGGCCGGGGACGAGAAGCGCCAGCGTGATTGAGAGTAGGGCCAGCAGGGCCAGCACCACGCCCAGCGCGGCTACGTTCGGGAACATGCGCACAGCGTCCGAGGGCGGCGTCAGCGCCATGAAGAGCGAGCCGCCGAGAGCCGGCAGAAGCACGAGCACGGGCGCAAGTGCTGATACGAGCGCCACGCGCCAGTGCCGACGCCCCAGCGCCTTGATCGCCGCCTCCCAAGGCATACTGCACGCCGCGTAGTCGAGGAGGAGCGAGTTGTGGGCGCGCGAGCCCTCGGGCCGCGCGAGTTCGCCCCATGGCGTCAGGATGCGCAGGGTCTGGTCGAGCGACTGGAAGCCTAGGAAGAGGATCATGCCGATGATCGAGGGCAGGAATGAGAAGAGGAAGTTGGCCGGGGAGAAGACGCCCTCGCGGGGCGCGGCGCTGACGCCCGGCAGGAAGCCGTGTCGGATATCCGTCGCATGGTTGAAGGACACGGCGACGAGCGCGATGAATAGGATGAGTGACGCCACGGCGAAGAAGGTGATCTGGCCCGTGCGGAAGCACCACGGCAGGTACCGGTAGCGGCCCTCCTCCGTAGCCTGCGACCTTACCGCGGGGGGCACAGTGGAGCCCTCGCGCAGACGCTCCCACATCGGCCCGCCCGTAGTCTGGAAGGCGACCTTCTCCTCGTTGTTGGGGACGCCGATGCTGTACCATCTCGGGAAATCCGGCGCGTCGTTCGAGTACCATAGCCCGAGTTTCTCCACATTATCCCTGAGACACGATTCCATCTGCTTCCGGTCGGCTAGCATTTCCGTGCCCTGGTATTGACGCAGTGAGTTGCTCTGCGCGGAAATGTAGATGATGTCCGCCAACGTCCTGAGGTCCCAGCCGTTAAGCATGCCGGTGGTCCTGCCGTGCCAGTAGACCAGCACGATTACCATTCCCAAAAGGAGCGACACGTACAAGGCCACCAGCGTCCACGCCGCACCCTGAACAGTAGCCCAAGTCCAAACGCCGTCAACGAGCCTGACAGTAAACAGACTACACAGCAGCGGAATCGTGAAGTTGAGCAGCCAGACATTTAGCATAGGTATCCAGATATTCCAGGGACCGACGAGCTGCGGCCAGAGAAAGGACCTAGGGTACATAGGCAGAAAGACGGCATCCCGCCGCTCCCGCACGTCCTCAGAGGCCATCAGAGAAAATGGAAAAATTCGAAACGAGGCGGTGATGACGCATTGCGAGTAGATGAGCAGAACTGCGCCAAGAAGTTGCGGCAGTACGCGGAATAGAAAATAGTCGCCGCCGTACATCGAATCGCCATAGGGCATGAAGCCATTCCGGCCAATGGAGTAGACGGCGCAGAAAATTATGGCCGCGACCATCAAGAGACACAACCCCATCAGGAACAACAGGGACGGATCGCGCAAAACCCAGGGCTTGAACGTCAGCGTCTGAATACCTCTCGCTTTCTCAAGATCTGCAGGCCCTTCTGATACGATAGGCTCGGCTTCCCAGCGCTCAACCTCTCGTGGAGAGGTGATGACAGAGGCATAGGATTGCGGGGTGAGGTTGTATTGCATGCGATCGGCACCCTGAGCGAGGTGTTGCTCGGGGACAAGTGTCGGGGTGAACCTATCCTGGGTATCGTATGGTGGCTGGCCAATACCAGGTGAGGATTCAGACGAAATTGGCGATGGCTCTTGCCACTCCTGTTGTAGGCTCCGGCGAGTTGGGATGGCATACTGCCGTTGTGGCTCAGTAGGGGTGGCGTGATGTTGCGGTATGTCAGCTCGGTGTCTCACGGGGGAAGATTCGGGAATGTGGGTCGGCCCCGGTGGAGGGTGGGCGACATGAGGCTGGAACAAGGCGGGCGTGGCGTTGGGGACAAGCTGGTGTACGCCGGGATATGAGTTATCGCTCTCGGAGGACTCGTGCCCCGGATATCCCATGCTATCGTCCCGACGTCGAGTTAACGCGTCCAAAGCAAACTGGATATAGGGCGTGTCTGGAACGCCCGGGGTGACAGATTTTTCTATCGCCTTCACTATCTCATCCTTCAGATCCTTTGACAAGTTGTCATTTTGTAGCAGGGCAGCTAAGGGGATCTGCTGACCATCGGCACCAACGAGGGGAGGGGTCATAGTCTGGTTTGCATATGCGCCGGCGTCCAAGGGAGCGGACGGCGGAGTTGGCGCATAGGGGGCTACATTAGGATGCTGGGTATTAGTTACCCGTTGAGGGCTATGGACGACAGTGTCTTGCGAATGTGACGCTGTGGTGGCTGGTTGAATATTAGTGTTGTCGCCTGGGTGTAAGCGTCCTAGGTGTGAAGTCAGTTAACCGTTGAAGGACCGCATACACGCATACACGCATGTACGACTGCACGCATAACATGTGAAAGCGGCTGGCTGGGGAGTTCAAGCTTGACTTACTGTTCTCATCATAATATACATAGCCATAATTCTGATTTTGGTCTTGGAAGCTCATGGCTGTAGATGCTTCAAGTCAAGAATGTACGATTATCGATATTCCTTCCTGTTCTCCCTTCTCCGTTCACATCCACGGGTACCATATATGGTGGGTGTGGTGTGGTGACTTGCGCAACTAGTAGACCCGGCCAATCGATGGATCGAGATGGCTCGAGATGCTAAGATGCTAACTAAAGATGCTAATTCGGTTCCTAATGATGGAGGTGCAAATCGTCTGGAATTCTGCAGGAGAGAAAATTAAACCTAAAGGAAGATCGTAGGAATAGAATAAGTATGGTAGGACGGGATCTTACCGCATCTTGATAAACAAGAAGAGGTTGGGCTGTAAGTAAGAGGCGGGCGGGCAACCCACATCGTGTCATTATATGGATACTTGAGTGTGTTCTGTGAATTAATTATATGGGAAGGTTGGGCAAATTCACTGCCACATATAGTTACTACCTAGGTACTGTGTATGCAACCCTTTTTTTTTTTTTTTTTGGCTGTCACCCAGCCACCCAACCAAACAATTTTCATAGACTGAAACACACCATCATTCAATTGCTTTAAAAACTGAAACGAGAGTATTATAAAGTAAATATTCTTATTATTTATATGGCCCAATAAAATACCAGCAGGACACGAAAACCATTCATTCACCTTGAATTCATTTTTCGGAATTCTGTAATAGGGAGAACCTCAGAATGTTTTCCTATACTAAGGGCCGGCTAGGTTATAGTTAATCCCAGTGACTGCACTGCAGGTGGTTGTACACAGCAACTGACAGCTCAAGTGGGACCAAGTGCTTTTAAGTTATCTTATCAGCCTTAGTGTGGGGGGAACTTGTATGACTTGGCAGTCTCCTGTAGGTCAGCTTTTCAGGAAAGAGCTTGGGCCATTCCTTATGTCTCCACTATAATCATGTACGCACATAGTTGCCACCCTATCAGATCTTAGATTTGCAGATCCCCGTTCTCACCCCGTAGATCTAACCTAAAACAGTACAAGCGTCCCATAAACCTTAAAAGGTAGGGTCGCTACTCCACACTGGAAACCCCTTATTAGCTTCTTTCTCTCTCACGTGTCATACGCGACGATGAACCACAACGACAAACATCTAGACAACTCTACAATTCCATGCTCTTTAGGTCGATAAGTGACTTGATAATGTTCCTTCAACTGTCGAGATGATTCAGTTCATTATTCAAGCCATTGCCTTGGCCGACGAAGTGCTATGGGAACGCCGGTCTCTCACCATCCTCCAGAGCAAATAGCCCGGGCGCTGGTCCGCCGTCACAGGTCAGCGGGAAAGCTTCAAGAACCATCTTGGGAGTGGAATATATATCGTGAAACACGACACCACAAGTTTGATATCCTGATGAAGCATGAGACGGACCTTGTGCCATGTCTCGAGGGCCCAACCGGTGGATAAGTGGACTAAGAAGGCTGTTTGAACCTGTCCCGTGACAAACCGTCTGCGTCGGTTTCTATAGAGCCCGTATCTCGCGATAACGAGATGGTCAGCTCTACCACGGTGGGTACTTGCTTAGGATCTTCGGCAGCCTCAACGAGGTCGAGCCTGTCGTGGATAAGAAGGATACAGGCTCCGTCTAGGACCGTCCTCATTTTAGTAGAATATCTGCGCTATGGTCCGTCAGGTACTCTACGAGAGAGCTCTGTAACGCGGCAACTGAGAGGGCGGCTTCAGCGAGCGATGACAAAGGGACGGTAGGGATAAAAGCTTCTTTGAGAACGAGGCACTTGCTCATTTTACGCAACCCACCCCCGGCCCTTTATTATGGTTGGATGGGGTTTCGTCAAGGGCGACAGCAGACCGATAAGAAAGGTGGAAGCTGGGGAGGAGCTTTATAAGATCGCGAAGGCCACGCTTCCCTTGGAGTCCGCATGCAGGGACATATGAGGATAGGGAAGCGTATCTGTTAAAGACGTCATCGCCGCTCTGCTCCCCCCCCTTCTTCCCCCCACGATCTATTATACAGCACAGAATAGGGAGGACCGTAATCAGAGAGTATGACATGTCATGCTTCATCAACCAGACTCACACCTCGCTTCCACATCAACTGAAAAGCTTACACCCCCTCCCTTTGCGGAAGTCCTTCTCTGGGCTTCATTCTGCGCTCATCTCGATATTAGCGTCATACTAGGAAATTTGGCGGGCCGTCTATATGAGCAACTTCCTACTTCCCACCTATCGATATGAGTCGACTCGATTGACGGGTTGGAAGACTGGGACTAGTCGGTCTCTGTTTTACGCCCCCGGAAGGCAAGGTGAGCACTTCTGACGTACCCCCTCCTTTTATAGGTGAGGTTTCTTGCACATTCGGCGGGCACGTGAGGACGCACTCGACGATAGAGAGGCGCTCTCATTGAAAATAGTCGAAGATATTCGGAGCTAGTCTAAGTATTAGGTCTCGGGAATAGGGAAAAAGCCTGCGCTCTTACTTGGCACTGCTGTCTTGGAGAGACGTCGATCACTGTATAGGTAATACAGCTTCTACAGGATCCGTCTATTTTGTCTCCCTCCCGAAAATATAGTCCGATTCACGAGCTACTATGCGCCAAGTCAGGCTGCGATAGACAAGTTTCCTATCTCTTACAAGTCCAAGTAGATAGTGCCGAAGAGCTGAGACCTTTTTCCTTTTTTCTTTTTTGGATTTCTCGTTGGGCAGAAAGACACATGAGGCTGGACGCGCATATCCGTCTTGGAAGATAGCTGCGATCACCAATTCAAGGGTGATCGTACCATAGGGAAGTGAGTGCGAGAACAATCCATCTCATGGTAGAGCTTCCCGATACAGCTTCGTAAGTCTCCGCAGCAAGTATGTGTGTTCGCCATGGACAGCGGCCGGTTCTATTTCGGTCTTCAGCCTCCGGATAACTTTCTACTCCCTACTTCCTGTATAGAATACCTTTCCTCGAACACCCCCGCCCTATCAGGCGTTGAGATAGGTGCGTTTTTCCGGCCCCAAGGCGGCTATGGATGGAGAACGACGCCTCGAATTGTGACGTTTACTAGCTGACGATCGGCTCGTTCTGAGTAGATCTGTCTCCTGGTTGTAAGCCCTCCCGCGTGTCGCAAGAACTCTATCCCGTTGCCCCGTAGCCTCAGCCGTTAAAGTCTACGACCTCCCAGCCTTCTCCAAGGGCTACAGGGCTTATACCACCGAGATACTACTCAAGAAGACAGAGAAGCGCCGCCGCGAGAAAATTTGCGGGATGACGCCTACGACTACCCGGCGCTGTTTCAGCAGCCCGGTGGAATGGATCGCCGGGCGGGACACGGGGCGTCGCTTGGGATCCCGTCGATCACCCGGTGAGCGTGCCGGCTCGGCTGAGACAAAAGGGGGGACGACACCCCACCAAAAGAGGAAAGCCTCGGATTACACGGGATCCAAATTCCAGAATCACGGCGGTGGTAGGAAGCCCATCCTTGTCAAGAGCTTGTATCGAGATACTGCCGAACTGCGCCCGTTGCTCACTGCCCGAAATGGCTACGAACGTGGCAGGTTTCGTCCTGCCTCGACAACGACTGGCTCACCGTCGTTACAGGCGGGAAGGGTGGTGTTACACTCTTCCGGATGGCTAGGTATTGTGATGAAGATGTTTTTTGCCTTGATGCGAGGCTGACGGGGAGAGACTAGATGTCTATAAAGCACGACGTTCCCTCGCCGATAGATGGGGAGTTTCTTGTTCAGCAGAGAGCAGAGAGCAGCAGCAGCAACGGGAACGAAGAGTGAGAACGACAACCACTAACCCACACAGAGAGCCACCAAAGTCCAAAGAGAAACGCAGCTCGCATCACACCCTCATCTTCTTTTCCCGAATCATCTGTTGACCCTTGCGCATCGATACCAGGCAAGATGTTGAGCAACGCCGTCCTCGCGGGTCTCATCCCGGTGATCATGGCCAAGCCTATCGAGTAAGCCTTTCCTCCGCTTCAGGCCACAAATGAACCACAAAATTAATTCATACTCTAGGCTCCGCAGCAGCAACAACACGGCGGCCAATGCTGGAATGGTCGCCCGCAATGCCGCAGGCATGGCCATGAACAACACGAACGCCATGATGCATGAGAAAGCGGCCCGCGACGTGGAAAAAGACGACTCGTGGACTGTGAGGCCCCGGTCCTCCTCAACAACCTGGCCCTGGACTACTGGCACTATGGCGCCCGATGTGAACATGGCCAAGAATAAGAGGTAGGTAGTCTTCTGCCGGCGAAACCATCAGCATGCTGGATCTGCTAACAAAATCCCCCAATCCAGGGCTGAGAATACTCACATTCACAGCCTCGTCCACTCGCCGACCTCGGTCCTCGCGCCGGTTGACACCCTGTTTCCCAGGGCCGATATTGACGCGGAGAAGCTCCCTACCGTTACCCACCCGACGCTCACCCTTCCGGTCCTCCCGACCTCGGCGCTCCCTGATGTCAGCCATCTCCTGGCCAGGGCCGAGCAAGGTGCCGAACATGCAGAGGTACTTCCGGTCACATCCCTGCCCGTCTCCCTCCCGGCTTCGACCTGGCCGACGCTGCTTCCCAGGGCGGAAAATGCGGAAGGCAAGGAGGACAAGGACATGGACATGGAGAATTGGCCCACCCCGATCCTCAGCGTCGTGCCGACCATGCCTCTGAGCACTGTCCTACCGACTCTGCTGCCCCGCGCCGAAAATGCTGAGAACGATATGGAGGATTTCCCGGTCTCGACTCTTGGTCACCACTCACTGCACTCGGTCCTGTCCGCCGCGCCCGGGACCCTGCTGCCGCGCCAGATCGCCGTCCCTACAGCTCTTCCGCAACCCGGCCAGATATCTGCCGATATCGCGGGGTGCACTTCCGACTGCGAAGGCCGTTGCCAGGTCGCCGACATCGGATTCGCTACGGGCCAGTGCCGTGACCGGTGCGCCGCGCACTGCCACCAGCAGCACTTTACCGTCGGAGGGGGTGTGCTCCCTCGTATGGAGAACGGTGCCGAAACCCACCTCCCGAGTGCGACGCTTGCTGTCCCTTTGCCTGCCTCCGCCCTGCCCGTTATTGATACCGTGCTGCCGCGCCAGATTGTCACTCCTACGCCCGTTCCCCAGGTATCTGCCGATATTGCGGCGTGCACTTCTGATTGCGAGGGTCGCTGCCAGGTTGCCGATATTGGGTTTGCTATTAGTCAGTGCCACGATCGATGCGCCGACCAATGCAACCAGGAGCATTTCGCTGCCGGAGGGGGTGTGGTTCCTCGCGCAGAGGACAATGTCGAGGATCTGCTGCCCAGCTCTACCCTTAGCGTCCTGCCGTCACCGCCCGTTGCAACACTGCTCCCCCGCAAGGAGAACGACGCCGAGGACCATCTCCCAAGTCTGACGCTCCCCATATCCATGCATACCTCCGCCATTCCCGTCGTCGACACTCTGTTACCGCGCCAGATTGTCACCCCTACGACTCTTCCCCAGGTGTCCGCTGATATCGCAGCGTGCAAGTCAGACTGTGAGGGCCGTTGCCAGGTCGCTAATATCGGGTTCGCCATTGGCCAATGCCGCGACCGGTGTGCTGCCCACTGCCACCAACAGGACTTCACTGTCGGGGGAGGTGTGCTCCCGCGCGGAGAGGAGAACGCCGAGGACCTCCCGACCCACACTCTCCCCGTATCCCTGCCAACCTCCACCCTGCCCGTCGTCGACACCCTATTACCGCGCCAGGTGGGCCTCCCGACTGCGCTGCCCAGCGCGGCGCCTTCTGCGGCGCCTTCTGCGGCAGTGGCAACGGCCAAGTGCTCCACGGCCTGCGCGCACCGCTGCCAGACCGCGGACATCGGATTCGAGGTGAAGCAATGCCACGAGCAGTGCGCGAACCACTGCGCCGTCGGCGCCGCTAGCGCTAACGGCGTCTTCGGCGGCCTCTTTGGCAAGAGACAGGTATTCCCACCAGCACCAGCACCAACGCAGCAGCAGCAGCCCCGTCCCACGTTGACAGACCCGTGTGGCTGCATCACGGCGTGCTCGTCGTCGGTCGCGGCGTCGGCGCCGGGATCCCCCTCCACCTCCCCTCCTTCCCTCGGCCTCCTGGGCCTTTTTGGCGGCGGTGCTGACTTCTTCGGTCTCGTAGGCGCTGTGATCTGCATCGACGCCTGCCTCGCCACGTGCCCCGACGTCCCGCGTGTAGCGGGCACCACCGTGGTCTCGGGCCCCGCACAAGCCACGGCTATTCCTCCGGCCGCATAATTCTGCAAAACTTGGAGTCTCGAGAACACGTTTAGAGAAGGGGTCAGGGGGGACCTCCCCCCTAGTGGTTAAAAAGAGTGGGAAATAGAAAAAAAAGGGGGTGGTGCGTTTCTTGTCTTTCTGGTCGAGATTGTGTCCTGTTTTCTGCTTGTTTTCCGACGTTCTTGACTTTTTAACGAATGTTACGCCATCAAGTGCCATCACGCTTACGGTCATTGTCTCATGGGAAGGGAAAAGGGTGGATCCGAAACGTTGAGAAACATATTGTTTCGGGCATGTAATGGACGACTTTCACGAGATGGACGACACACTCGCTTCTGGGATAGGGTATAACGGGTTGCAACGTACTGGGTTCATGAGTTTTGTTTTATGCTCAATTTTTTCATGGAAACTATACGGTACACGGGAGCGGAGGAAAGGCAGAAGGGGGTGCTAGGAACTAATTGGAACTTGGGTTTAGTAATAGAAATGCGATTCTTCTTTTCTCAAATAAAGGGTCATTGTGCTCATACCGTGTGCGCCAAACTTCACCAGCCACTATTTCTGTTGAGTTGGGAATCGTCCTCCCGCTCTATTTTCTTGCTGACGCTAATTCACAGGTAACTAATTATAGAAATAAAAGCTAAATTATAATCATCACCGAAGGTCCGTTTCTTCAGATCATCACATACACAATCAAATACTAGCCGCACCTGCGAATGATTTTTCGTCACAAGTTTGTTTCAAGCCAGCCACCGGAAGAGTTTTCATCGTCATCGATTTTATATATTTCATAACTACTTCATCTTCATGTAACTCCGAATTTCCTTGATATCATTCTACCGCAGCCTCTCCAGGACCTTTCGCGAACGGGCCCCCACTAGCCCTCTTGCGTATATGCCCCAAACCATGAATAGAGCGAAGCTCTCGGCACCCACAAACAAAGTGCTCAGCAGCCGACGTAGATGGCGTTGGCGAAGAGGCTAGTAATTCGGTCGATCAGCTAGTCAGAAACAGAGAAAGCAACACCAGAATCCCAAATCTTACGGAGAATACGGGTAGGTGAATAGGTATATGTATACAGTGAAAGGGTACTCACGCGTAGGTGTCGGCGTGGCGCAGGTTCTGCGCGGCGGACAGGGAGCGGACGCCGGCGTAGCCGTAAGTGCCGAAGTCGTCGGTGCCGGCGATCTGGGACAGGTGCGTGGTTTCGTGCAGGCTGGTGGTCGCCTGGTCCTGCGCGTGGCAGGTGCGCGACAGCCCAGTCAGGGCGCTAAAGTACAGAGGGCAGTTCACCATGTACGAGCCCGACGGCAGCGTGTACTATTCGGCCCGCCCGTGCACGGCCATCAGTACATATGTCTTGCTCACACTCTCGCTTTCGGGTGCTTCGCTGCTAGGAAATAGAAGGGGAGGAGATAGAGAAGATAGATATTAGGTAGGGGGGTTGTGTCTAGTATTAATTCAGGGTGGGTAAGGGTTGGGTTAAACTTCAGGCCGTTGTGGATGAATAGTGGGACTAAAAGGGGTAGCTTGAAAGGGATTAACAGCGAGTAGATCTTTTCCCTTCCCCCCCCCCCCCCAAAAAAGGCGAGGGAAGATTCCACTGCCTTGAACAAATTAATTACTTACCGCGAGCACATTGCTCGAGCATGCCCCATACACATCAGAGCAGTAGTAGCGGGCGACGCCGGAGGTGGTGCTGCCGCACTCCGAGGCGACGCGGTTGAACACGCTGGCGACGGTCGACCGGGTGCTCGAGGAGCTGGACTTGTCTGCGAAGCGCGATCTAATGTCAGCGTATTTCTTCCACACCTACCAGTCTTCTCAAAGAGTAATTTTGTCTAGTTGTGAAAATCAAGCCCAGATAACTAACAGTACTCCTCGACCTTGGCGGCGCTGCCGGACGAGGCGGCGGTGGAGGCGGCCCGGGACAGGCTGGCACAGTTGCTCTCGGCGGTGCGGATAGCAGTGAGGCGGGTACCAGTGCAGTCTGATTGCACGATAGAGCGGCGGCGGCCGATGAAGTTGTCGCGTGCCGCGGCGGCGAGGGAACCGTCGACCTCGGCCGAGATTTGGTTGCTGGTGTAGGGCACGACACCGGCAATCTCGGTGGTGTTTGGCTCGGCATACGAGAAGACGCCCTCAGAAGACAAGTTTACTGTGCCTCCCGAGCTCAGGTCGTGCGTCACAGCCACATCGAACTCCGCCGTCACAGTCTCCCCCACCCCGATCGTCTCGAACACGTCCTCCTGCAGGTCCGTGGTCAAGGCGCGGAGGCGGATCCCGTCGAAGGCGATCTTGTTCTCTATTCTAGAAATCAGAAGGCCATTTATATATGGATACGCAGTGAAAAGGACTTTTGCTCCCAGGGAAACAGTGTGAGTAGTCTAGTCAGGCAACGGACTTACCGGCTTGGAAAACACCAATTTTCTCGACAGGGGCTGAGTCGAGGATAGAGCCCGTCTTGAACAACTTCAGCTCCGCCTCCCCGTTGTTGGTAATGCTGGCCTTAACGGCGCTGTTGCCGACCATCTCAAGCTTGACCTCGAGCGGCGAGTCACGCTGGGCCAGGTTGACCGAGACGGCGCCGGCCAGCGAGGCGAGGAATTGGATGCTGAGGAGCTTCATGGTGATTGGTAAACTGAGAGGCAGTTTCTCTGATCCGGTGAGTCTTTGTCGTTGGGCTTTTCTCTGGCTCTGGGCTTGAAGTGCTTGATGATCTTTTCCTCGAGAGACTTGATGGGCCAAAGTCTCTTCTTTTATACTCGACGACGATGACCTCCAGCTAGACAGATCATGGCCTCTCTTACCCAGCATCTGCTGCGCCGTGTTTTCCGGAGCTTCTTATCAAGGAAGGTCGATTAAGACCTGGGCTGGACGCGAGGGAGTGTTCCTGCGATAACACCAGGAACCGCACCATAAAATCCTCCAACACCAAACATATTTCACGACGATACGGCCATGTCCAGCTTCGGTGACTACGCCCGTGACTGGCCGGGTTAATGATTGGTATAGAATTGCTTTTTGCAATTCGCGCGCCATGCAAGGCATTGTCCCCGCGATGGAACGCGGGGAGAGGAAGCCATTGCCACTCTACAGCGGCCGCTTCCGCCCTAGACGAGATGTCTAGATGCCTACATGGATAGAGAACCCATGATATCGCTCGAGCTATTTCTGACTTTGGAAGGAGCTTCGTCCCGCTCGGTGCCCGTCCTGAATATGTCCAGTCGATATATGCCGTCCAATCAAGCCCTGCAAGGCGAGGATACCAGGGTGTTGTGCGGTATGGTGACAGTGAACCTGTCTGATATGTGATTAGGCTCGATCCCTAGTGAAGCGATATAGTTCGAGAGCCTACCAGCAGCAACCACCATAACAAGTCCACCTATCTGGCGAGTTTATCGTCTCCCCTGCTAATCTATAGGCCCGCGTACAACATAAAATTGCCTTCCAAAGCTTGACTTCTAACATTGCTGTGCACTTCGAGAGGCGCTGTTATAGATTGAACTTGACAGTTAAGCAAGATGAGGAGGACGGGTCCAGGCCAGGTCCCGACCAGTAAGAATGACCGTGATTATCTGGCGTGCCTCTTCTAGATTAATCTTGAAACCCGGAAGGGGATGGGGTTGGGGAAGAGCGTGTGGTGGGAAGGACATGTGGGATCTAAGTAGGTTAAGCTATAGACGCATGGTCTTGGCACCGATGCAACGCTGTGCCGGTAGCCCTCCCTGAAGCCTCTTGTTCGGGATTGGGCTAGGAATAGTCAATATGCCGGTAAGCTCATGCAACTACCGGCTCCTTCGGCGTTGTCGATTGGCCCGTCCTTCTGGAAGCGAAGCCACGGGGTGTATCCGCCACCTAGGTGTCTTGTCTGCCGAGTGCCTTTAGCATCCGAAGCACCTCCCTTCCCCCCTTGACCCAAGCAAGCATAACCTCCAGGACCGCCCGGCGAAAGTCCTCCGGGGCAACGGATATAGGCACTCTGGGAATGTTATCTCTTCGATCCGATATGGTACAACACGCGTGGCGTGATAAATAGCTGGCATCCTCGGGTGCTACGACAGCCACACCTTATCGCGACGCAGTCGGCGTATGCAGGTGCTCAAGCTCCTGCTGCTTTCGAGCAGCCTTATCTACTGCGTTGCCAAATTTCCCCGCCGCCTACCAGAGACCTTGCCGTCGTCAAAGTTCCTGTGGGCATGGGTGGATGAGATATTTGGCGCCAATGGATGTCTCACTGTCTATATCAAATAACTCTTGGACGGGAGACGTGGACTATGTGACCGGAGGTATAAATCAGGGGGTTCTCGACGACCTCAAACTAGCTTTACTAATATCTGAGATGAACTGGCCGTGCTCTACCTCCCAGCATTATATCTGCAATGTCCTAGGGGGGGCGTTCTAGAATAACATCGACCGTAGCATCTACAGATAGCCGACTGCTGCGCGTATCACTGGGTGCATAGATACGCCTCTATGTGAGTCGAGATATGCACAGCTGGGCGATCACCTTCCGCTTTCTGACAGAATACCGGTTGGCTGGAAATCCACTGCTACCAAGCATGCTCTCTGGGACTGCAGCGTAGGAAAGAAGAATGGTACGCCATGTGCCGACGAACGGTATTTGAGTATCGTTTCTAGAAAGCACACTTCACAAACAACGGTAACCCCTCACAAAGCCAGAGAAAAGCCGTCGTTGCTGCCTCTCCACGCGCCTAGTCTAGATGATGTGGCAATGGCAGATTCTAAAGACCCTGTATACCGTGATAGACAACGATCGAAGCCGTTTTTGTCAAGGGTCTGCAAGAGGAGGCGCTGGGCGACGACGACTCTTATGGCGCTTATACACAAAGTATGCCAGGTCTTTTCAGGAAAGGGAGCGAGGAATTGGCCTCGAACAAGCCGCAAGTTGCCCCGATACATTTTTTGCGAAATCTTTATGTCAGTTCGGAGGTTGCTGTTATTATGCGATCTACCTTAGCCAACGAACAACATACATTATACTATAACAGCCCGAGGAACCTCAAACTATCACCTATCACAAGGGGCGTCTTCATATCTGGATCGATTCGGGGTGAGGGGGGGGGGGAGAGGAGGAGGTTCCCGTCTCGTGGTCCCATGAGGGCTGGCATATAGAGAAATTGTTCCGGCCTGCCATGTAAAGTTATGCATGACATCGAGAACTCAAGCCGTTAAGTATTATCACTACGCCGCGCGTCTGACCCGAATATATCAGATGTCTCAGCGGGTAGCCAGCTAGCTAATCAACGGGTACCTACCTACCTACATACTGCGAACGATGCCGTCGAACCGACACTGCACTTCCCTTCCGTTCCCCTCTTCCCAGGTCTTAGGTATTCCCGCCTGTAAGATAAAGGGAGAGGATACGCGGGAGAGAGGGTGCGGATGAAGGGGGCCGAAAGATATGCACCCACCCGCCCGCCAACCGGGAAATCTTCCGCGACCGCCGGGCGCCCGCCAGGAGATAATGCCATATTACATACCTATACCTACCTACATACCGGGCGGTGGACGACGGAAGAAAGAGGAACTCCCCATGTCTTTCTTTGTCATGCCCTGCTTTACCTCGCACAGAGAAATCCAAACCTCCTCCCCGGGACCCGCGTACTTCCGGTGCACTCTCCTCTGTAGATGGCATATGTATACTTGCAGGCAGGTAGGTAGGTAGGTAGTTAGGTAGCACATATACCTAAGCACTTATGCAGACGGGTAGCAGCAGCCTCGTGTCACTCCGGGGTGGTATCACAGACCCCGCCCCCCCCCTTTACTTGAGACCCGGTCTTACAGACACGGGTAGGAGCCCGGAAGTAAAGCAGTGGTGGTAAAGTAGTCCAGTCCAGCCTTGCGGTGCGGAAGGACGGCTAACGGATCGCCGCTGAAGTCAGACAGTGGACGATGGATGGGGTGGGCAGGCAGGCTCGCTGCTATTTTTGAACCGGAGTTGTGTTGTGTCTGTCTGAGACAAGACATGATGAGGGACGGACCTAGGCATGGTATAGGTAGATAGATATACAGAAGCAACCTGGAGTGAATGAACAGCGTCACTGTCATCGTGATCAGAGACACCGCTTCGCTCCTCGAGGCTGCCGCGACGGTATCGGTACCTATGGGTTTGGTGTTCCGCCGCTGCAGCCCGGGGCGGGGGGAGGGGCGGGGGGGGACAATAATGTAAGAGTGCCCCGAAAGCCGGCTTCGGGGGACAAGTAGATATATTATAAATTGGTCGGTTGTTAAATAGGGCGCTGAACTTGAGAACACCGACTGACCGAGGGCCGCCACGCCGCTGACAGGGTTATATTACTACCATTCACAGCCTAGATTAGATATTCTGCCGCCGCCGGCGCGGCGACAGCACATAATTTCAACGAAGTTGAATTATCACAGACACACGTCGTAGCAGTTGGTTATGGTTAATCCTCGGCTTGCATTACCAACATAACCTTAGGTATTGCCCATTTTACCGGGGATAGGATTCACGTAGTTAGTCTGTCTGTCTGTCTTTATCATGCAAAGTCGCATAGAAGATATATATATCTGAGACGTGCATGTATGTAGGTAGGTGGATATAAGGGGGGTGGGTGGGTGCCCGGGCCTAAACCCAAACCTCTCGTAACGAGGATGCGCCTCTTCCTCTTTTCATCTGGTTAAGTACAACTCAGCCCCCCCTCTTTCGTTACATATATAGCAGATAGTTAAAGCCCCGAGCCTTGCCTGCTTAGACAGAACTTTAGAAGAGGGGCCAGCGGGCAGCAGCGGGGGGGGGGGGGGGGGCGAGTGGGCTTTATGCGTGCGTCGGCTTTTTCCCTAAATTAATTGGGTGAGAGAGAGCGCTTGAGATGGAGGACCCTGACGATCGGAGGTTGAAGTTTATTGCATAAGCTTTTGTATATCTTGGATATGATTGTATAAGTTGCGTTAATTATAACTACTTAAGTATGTAGATAGACGTTTTGCGGCACGCATTCTATAACCCCCCCTTTGACGTATGTGCCTAAGCGGTCATACTAGGTCTATCTACAAATTTACACAGCCAAACAGCTCTAGAGATTCAGTTCTTGTGATGCAGTCGATGGATTAGACCGACTTGACTAGGAAGTGGGGGAGAAGCAGATGCAGGTAGATGATTGCATCTTTCCACCTTCTCCTCCCGCCGCTTCTGTGACTACTACTCGATCATATGTCCTGCTGTCCCACCGGAAGGCAAAAAAGAATGACAAAGAGAGAGGGGTCTAGGTCGGATGTGATGATATGATGCAATGAAGCAGCAGCAAGACTAGAATGATCTCGTGACGATTGGGCCTTGACAGCGCCATGGATCTGGGCTGGCTGCTGATAGGCAGCGGAGTCCTGTCCCGTTACTGGTTAGAAGCTTCTGGGTTGGGCCTGTAGTATGGACTGGTACAGGTACATACATCATTCACTTTGCCTTGCCTTGCTCGCCCCCCTCACTCGGCGGCTTTTATCCTGCTCGGTGCATCTGTTACCTCACGCGGTGGAACATGCTCCTCACTTACAATGAATGGTTCTCCTCACTTTGGGAAGGGGGCCAACCCAGCCACCGTCCTCATGGCGGCACCGGGGTATGCATCTACCTACTGGACGCACCTATCTGAAGTATTGATTGATTGATTGATTGATAGACATATCCAGCAACCAGACTAGGAGCTTGGGATATGTATGAACCGAACAGCTACCTACCTATCTGGTAAGCCGCGCGCTTTAAC
The DNA here is from genome assembly GCA_023313575.1 of Eutypella sp. D-1. Lineage (NCBI taxonomy): Eukaryota > Fungi > Ascomycota > Sordariomycetes > Xylariales > Diatrypaceae > Eutypella > Eutypella sp. D-1. Next base: position 617,028 of record JAJTTP010000020.1, read on the forward strand.
TACTACCGACCTTGAAAGCTTGAAGTTAGAAAAGGGCAGGTGGTATAGCAAACGAAACCCCCCCCATACATAGCCCCCCCTCAATACGATGCCGGGGTGCTGGGTTGTGAGTGGGGGAGAGGGATGCGATGGAACGACGGCGGATGTAACTAGAGTGCTTGTGAATATTAAGCGCCCGCGTCCGCATTCGGACGGAATCAACATCATCATCATCAAGCGGCGCTTTTCTGCATCTTATCTATACTGGGGGAGAGACACTAATAAGTAGCCTGAGTATCAACTCTCTCTCGCCTACGAATATTCGTATATCCTTTTTTCTTCCAAAATTTTGTTTTCTACTCCTTCCTCCCCCGGATCCTGCCCGATCCATTAGAAGAAAAGGAATAGTAAAATAAAAAGGGCAGGCAAGGCAAAATCTTGGCGGGCTGAGTAAGAGGGGACCCGAAGATTTTTGAGAAAAGATTCTCGATGATCTGCAGCGTAACCTGGGCTGCAAGCCTGGGCAGGCTGGCTGGGCACCGTAAAGACTACGGTTAAAGAAAGAAAGACAAAAGGAGAAATGAAGGGGAAAAAAGGAAAAAAAAAAAAAAAAAAAAAGAGCTGGAAGAAAAAAAGAAGAAGAAAAAAAGATCAGCCTAGATAGCTAAGGCTGGAGTTCCTTTAAGGGGCAAGGCAATTGTTGTTGTTTTTTTCCTTTTTAGGATTCCCTCAATCCCCTTTTCAGCTTTTTGTTTATCTATTAGTTAGTAGCTTTTCTGTTGTTGATAGGGGCGAAATCTTTAATCTTTTTTTTCTGTTGTTGGGGGCTTGAGGGTCGGCGGGCTGGAAGGGGGCCAGGAAGTCTCCCAAGCTTCTGTTCTTCTCATCAATCTGGTCAGGCCTGGCCTGCGCCTCTCGGTAGGCCGTGCGTGAGGCGGCGAGAGCGCGCGCAATCTGATCGCATTTTCTTCTTCTTTTCTTCCTTTTTGGTCTCCCGGTAAATACATACTTAATTAAGTACATATTGAGTCTTGACATTGATCGCCTCTGGAATTGCTTCTGGGATCTCCCTGGATTACTGGGAGGGGGGGGGGGATGCGCTGGCGTTGTCCATCTTTTGTTTGTCAATTCGTGCGTGTGTGTGTGTCCGTGTGCCCCGGTGTAGCCCGGTAGGCCGGGCTGGGCATCATCACTGAGCTGGGAAAAAGGTCCCCTAAAAAAACGAAAAGAGGTGTGACACTGTAATGTCGTCATGATTGCTTACGTCCAGCCCCAGCCTGCCGGCAGGTCCAGAGCTGTGGAGGCCCAAAAGGTTCGTTATAGGCGCGGGTTGGTTTCACAGTGTATATCGGCCTCTCGGTTGTACTGTATATAGGTAGGTGCCTAGGTTAGGTGTACATACCTACCCCATATAATGTCATCTCCACAAACTTGTCCGATTCCGCCATTGGGCTTTCCCTTGCACTGCCTATCCCTCCTCAGACAACTTAGCAGCTTGGTTAACTACTTCTTACTCGGCGGCTTGGATGGATTGGATGGAGTAGTAGGATGATGACGGAGTTGCGGGTGCGGCTGGATTTAAGTAATTGACTAAAGTTAGGCGATGACGGCAAAAACGAAACGGGTCGAATACGAAAAAGGCGTCAGGTTTGTTTACTTCTAAATAGGGAAGCCTGTTTTTTTTGGCCCGTCTATCCGCTATTGGAAGTGAGACAATGGATCGAGCCGATACGACCTGGATATCTAATGCAGGTTATGGCCGATTCCGACGCAGGTACGAGCGAAGTCAACAATTCTCTCTCCTAATCCGACAACCCCCAACAACAAACAGCAACCAGAAATCTCGAAGTTCAATGGATGGGATGAACATAGGTCATATTTGGCGCCGCCAGTTCGGCTGAATGTGAATGCCAAGAATAACCCGGATAGGATCGTACGAATATAAACCATGTATGTAGTATGTATGTGGTTGGGTATGTAAGCTGGTAAGTTGGGGCTATCCGATTCGAGCGAGGCTCCCACGCTTCCGTTTCTGCTCGTTGGGTGTCTAGCGCGACCAGGTAATCCTTCCAGATTTTGGATTCTTTTGACGATCTCGAGACGATTTTGTCGATAATAAACCCTGTCAAAATTCTGTCCCTTTTCTTCGCATTCCCACCAGCACCTGCAAAAAGCCTGCAGGCTCAGAGGATCTACATAACGTACATACATACTCCATACATTTGCCCAAGATCTATTTTAAACGCTGCTTTTATTGGGTCCTCCCTCTGACACAACCTAATAAACTCCCTTTTCCCAGCCGCAAACCCATGTTATGTTTACGTACTTTACGCGCAGGCTGCCGCCAGCAGCAGCAAGCACCAGCTGGACAGTCTGGCGAACACCTAGCACTGGTTTCCCTCTCCCTGTGGAAAGAAAAAGGAGTTTCAATCTCGATCATGGGCAATTTATTGCATTCCGGCGGGTAAAACACACAGCGATAGTTCGACACGTGGAAGGTCTATTCCTCGGCATCCCAGGTTGCACTCGGCTGTTTTACACGTACCGGTACGTATTCGTAGACGGCCGATCCTTGCACAATGGCCCGACAAACTCAATAGGCAGTCAGCAGCAGTGGTGAAGTTCTCGTACTATGTTCGCAAGTTCGTACCTGGCCAACCTTGGCCGTCAGGCCCGTCTGCAAGCGCCATTCACGGCGGGGCGGGGGCGACCGCAAAGGCAGGCTATCTTGGCTAGGCTCGTAAGCCAATCGGGACCAATTTTCCCTTTCTTGCCTGCTTGCATACACACACATCGGTTATCCGCATCATGGACAACCTAGAACTGGACTGAACTGAACTGAGGTCTTTGCATAGCATAAAGTATATATGTAAGTCCGGGCAGCCGGGGGGGCGGAGGGATCGGGGGTCGGCATGTCTGGATTGTTCAAACCCCGGCACGCCATCGAATAAAGTTCGCCTATTGGTACTTGTAGTTGCTACATACATACGATTATACATACCACTCTAACCCAAATCGAGACCCATTTCTTCCGGATTTCTTCTTATCTCCCTTACGTGCACATTTCAAGGCAACTTTGGCACTTTGGGCAACTCATACAAGGTTTCCACTATTCCATACTAGGATATGTAAGTACTTTCGTACTTTGAGTCTAAACCCGTTTTAATCAGTCTTGTTCAGTTCTCTGATGACAATCCTGGACAATCCTGACCCTGACTCCCGAATTCCTTTACTTCCTCCACTTTCTTCCTAGGTTTAAACTACTCTAAACTACTACTAACCTTGGAAGTTAGAGTTACTATTATAGTCATTAACTCATTAATTCACTTACGCTCTCTCTCTCCTCCCTCTCTTGTACATGGACTAGACGCAGGCTACTACGTATTAACTATCTCGCTCTCTCTATCTCACTCACTCACTTACACTCACACTCGCTCTCTCTCTCTCTCTCTCTCCCCCATATCCAGATATCTATCTATCTCATACTTAACCACACTCACTCACTCCCCTAACCTATTAGGTAACCCCCTCCCCGGGCTAACCTTAACCCCTGTAAACCTTTTCAAGGTTAAGTTCCTATTCAAACCTTCACTTCACATACAATCCCTCCCCTTCGTGAGGCTTTACCATTACCATTCTCCCCCGGTCTCCCGGCTTCTTTTTCCCCATTCTCCTCGTTCCCATTTTGCCATACTCCATTTTCCCATCTTCCCCATTTCTTCCATTTTTTGTAATAATCCAGGTTTCTTGTAATTGTCGTAAAACAAATTCAATTAATCATTTCGACTTCCCTTCTATCTACGTATTAACGGCCCCCCCTTTTTTACGACTTCACCCACGATTAAGACCAAGACCACGACCACGACCGCAAGCCGTAAACCACAACCACCGTAACCTGGCTACTTACTATAAATACGGTAGAATTTAACATGTCTCACCAATAATCACCTCATTCGCCGCTGTCGGTGCTAAGTTGCTTTTTCTCTTCGAGCTCTTAAAACCAGCAAGAGATAAAAGCCATATCCACACCAAGCCACGACCCTGTCTTTTGGTCTTGAGTGTGTCACTCCACCACCACCACCACCACCACCACCACACAGGGAGGGAGGGGTCTCAAACAAGTCCCACGGGATTCCCATCGTTGTTATCACCCGCCACGACTCGGACCGGCTACGCCATTACGGCATTTCACTACATTTGTGTGCACCCCGGGTAGTGTAGCACCGTGACCTACCTGCCCTGTATCACACAGAAACAGATGAGCCGAGCCTCGTGATTCGACCCTACATCCACCACCTACTGCTGCTCTGCATTTCGCTCACTCTCTTGATCTCGATACCATTTCGCCTTACTACCTTCGACGACGACGTATCCTAATCTAAAGACTTCAACCTTACCTTCTTGTTGCATATTCCCCCTACTGACTGACTTGCTCTGCGGCTTTTCTCGGACCTCACGGTCCACCAACCGTCAAGCTGGATTCGTGAGTGTCCTGTTGTCCTGTTTTGTCTTGCCCGTCCTAAGCCACATGAGACATTCCATCGCGTGTCGCTTCATATTTACTTCCCTCCCCCCTTTACTCATAATTTATTCGACGACCTCCGTTTCCTCCGTTACCTCCCTCCGCTACCTCCCCTCCTCTCTGCGCATAGTCATACTCTATCGCTAACATGACCGGCTTTAGCTTCATTCACGTTGCTGCCTGGTCGCAGCACCGGAATCCAAGTCCATCACCACGGCCTACTTTTGGCCATTTACGCTCACTCTCGAGCATCTCCCCGTCGGCCATTTCCAATCGGTCGAAATCCCCCGCCAAGTCCCACTCATCCACCAATGCCGCTGATGTGGCCATGTCGCTGGACCCCTCTAGCCTAAGTGCGCCCCGCTTGCACAAGCGTATGCCTTCCTCACAGTCTCTATTGAGCGACCAAGACCATAGTACTATACCAGACCCACGATTACGGCCCCCGAGTAGAAACGATGGCACCGAGGACACCCCGCACACTCAGCACACTCAGCACCCAGACCTAGACCACGAGGTCGCAACCCTCAGCACGAAGTTAATCAACGCCCTGAACCATCAGACCACTCTCGACGATACTCTTTCCGCGGCGAGACAGGAGCTGGAGGCGTCGCACGCGCGAATCAGGGATTTGGAACAGGTCGTCGCACAGCAGCAGGAAACGTTGTCAGGCGATGTCTGGGTCAAGCGCTCTAGCGTTGAGGAGGAGAAGAATAAGCTTCTCAAACGCCTCATCGATGAGAAGAGACAACGCGCCGAGGTGGAAAAGGGCAAGCGGAAGATCGAACAGGAGTTAGAGACGTTGACGGTATCGCTCTTCGAAGAGGCGAACAGGATGGTCATAACTGCTAAGGAGGACGCCAAGAAGGAATCGGAAGCGCTGCGTCGCAAGAACGAACTGCTGAAGGCCCAGTTGGCCGACACGGAGGGGTTGTTAAGGTCCCAGCAAGAGCAGCTGACCGAGCTCAAGCATGTGATGGAACAGATGACGGTCGAGCGGGACTCCCACATTGGCACCGCGCCCTCGTCACCGGGATTCAGCAAGTTCGAATCCAAAGACGATGACGTTCGCACGTGCGACGAAACCTCTCACTATAGCCACGGAGAACCCCTTTCGCCGACGCACCCGACAAGCTTCACGCATCTTTTGCACCCCGTCCTCCGGACAGACATCGCCTCCTATGACGACTTCATGGCACTCGTGAAGACCTCGAAGAAGCAGTCCCCCAGCCGGGTCTCCTCGGGCTCCTATAGTGGCCTCAACCCTCTTGCTGGATTCACCGGAAGCGGGTCCGGTTCAGCCCCGTCTAACGCATCCACCGCATCGATCTCGACAGCCGCAACACCCGCGTCATCGAATAACGTGTCCCCACAGACCCCGAACACACCTAACTCGGCCCTTAGTGCCGGGTCGGCTGCGCTCCCGCCATTAAAGGACTCCAAATTTTACAAAAGGGTCTTGGCTGAGGATATCGAGCCAACACTACGACTCGACACGGCACCGGGCTTGTCATGGCTTGCCCGCCGGTCCGTACTCAGCGCGATGTCGGAGGGCACCCTGGTAGTAGAACCGGTGCCCACGAACAGCCCATTCGCATCCATCAGCAAACCCCAGTTTTACGCGTGCTCGCTTTGCGGTGAGATGCGAAAGGACAAGGAGCACCTACGCAACCACCGATTCCGCACGAGCGAATCCGACTCCGCCCAGCGGTACCCGCTCTGCAAATACTGCCTCGGCCGCGTGCGATCAACGTGCGACTTCCTGGGATTCCTCCGCATGGTCAAGGATGGCCACTGGCGCGCCGAGGACGCCGACGCGGAGCGAGCTGCCTGGGAGGAGAGCGTGAAGCTCAGAGAGCAGATGTTCTGGAGCCGCATAGGAGGCGGCGTCGTCCCCGCACACGCGAACCCACCCCCGGTCGAAAAAAGCGTCCGGAATAGTCACGAGACGAGCAGGCCTTCGGCAGAGGACGGGGCCGCGGAGGAGGAGGTCGCGGTCGAGTCCGCGGTTGCGTCCGTAGTCGCGTCTCGCAGACCCTCTGTAGCCTCTACGGATGGAGCGTTGCCCGAACCCCCAAGAACACCTCAGATACCCGAACCCCCAAGGACACCTCAGATACGAGCGGCGATGGCAGAAGAGCCCGAGGCGGACGTAGACGTCAGTCCATCATCATCCTCGCAGGCACCCCCCAAAATACGCCACAAGACGAGCTACTCGGTTCAGTCTCTAGACCCGCCTAAGGTCCGGTCGGAGAAGGACTGGTCGAGTAGACTTTCTCTTTCGATTCCCGGGTCATTCTTCTAAAAAACTTTTTTAAGCCCCGACCAATACGATACCCCCCCCCCCATAATAAACCTTTGTAATAAATGACACCCCCTTTTTTTTCGACAAACTTGATACCCGTTCGCGCACACAAACACGCGGACAGACCCCCCTTTACTCTTATCTATCTTCTCAGCATTCATCTATTCTTTTTTCCAAGCCTAGCCTCCCTATGCCTATACCTATACCTATACCCACACGTATCTATCATCCGGGCTGCACGCGTGTGTTGCTATGACCCCTTTCTATATTATTATTTTTTTTTCATCGTTTATCATCATGTAGCTGGAGAACACACGCCGTTGCTGTACTGTATTATTAATCGCTCTATAAAAAACCCCCGAGGATATGGCTATACATCGCCCCGTCGGGCCATCGGGACCTTTTAGAGGATGGAAAGGAAGGAGGGCAGGAAGGGAAGGGAAGAGGCCGCTAAGAAAAACAAAAGCGAGACGGCGATCTTTCCGAAGTCTGTCCTCCCGGAGAGGAGAGGGAAAGCCAAGACGGGGGGACAGGTCGGGACGGCACGGGACTTGTAGAAGAGGGAGGAGGAGCGGCGGGCGTTTTTTTTAAGTGGGCATCGACATAAAACTTTTTTTTTTGTGTCAAGCGGGCAAGGAAGGGAAAGGAAAGGAAAGTGGAACCTTGTATTATTTTATTTTTATCTTTTTTACCTATCTCGGGAAGCATTGATATGGGCCGGGGCGAGCCGGGAATGGGTACGGTATGGCACGGCACGGCACGGCACGGCATGGACATGGACATGGACAACCGGGGGGCATCGGAGTACGGGCAAATTTTTAAGGTCGGCCTGGGAGTTTCACCCTTGGTGAAGGAGGGAGTAGGAAGGAGTAAGGGGGCTTTTTTTATAAACAGCAGCCTCCCCAGCCAGCGGTATCTTTTTTTTATAACATACACGTGTGTACATATATGCACACACATAACGCGACGCATTTTTTTTCTTTCTTTTTTTGAGTTTTATTAGATATGCATTGCGTGCCTCTACCGCTGTCGCTGCCGCCGCCGCTGCTGTAACGTCTTGTCTTGTCTTTGTCCTGTATACATATATATACACACTACACTATACTATACTATACGCAGCAGCATATACGCAGCAGCAGCACACACACGCGCACTTTGGACTGGACTGGACTGGAATAGAAAGACTTCTTTGTTGGTTCTAAAGTAATGAATACAGCAGCATGCATACTGATCTTGCCCCCCCCCCTCCCAAAAAGAATTTGTGTTTGTGTTTGTGTTTTATCGTAGAACTATTTAAAAGGCACGGACGGATGGGTAGGTATGGACTCAGGAGCTAATCTAAGCCGGCGGAGCTTAGGTTCCTCCTCATTCTTACGGCCCCCGGGCCGGGGGCGGAGCGGAAAAAGGGGGGGGGGGGGTTGGTGATGGCGGCACGTTTTGGGTATTGGGTATAAGGGATAAGGGATGAGGATAGGGCGGCATCAGGGTCGTTGGGGGCGGGATACACACACACACACACACGGGTATACCAGCCGGTTCGGGCGTTATAGCAGGAGTGCGAGAGTGCGAAAAAGGCTGGGCCGGGGGTGGAGGGGGATAACATAAGATAGGATGGGGCAAGACGGGGTAAGGGCAAACTAGATACTTACAACAGGCCAAGTTTGCTTTGCTTTGCTTTGCTTTGCTTTATGTGTGTGGTAGGCTTTTCGCTTCTGCTGTCTTTAGGCACATACATGACCCGGGGAGGGGGGTTGCCTTTCTTTAACTCCCCCCAGGGTCATGCCTCGTGCCCCATCTTTCATCCCCCCTATCATTGCGTCACTTCACACACATCACATGGAAGTGATAAGAGAGCGATGATGGGGGTGCTAGAAAGGGATGCATGAACGAAGAGAGAAAAGGGAGAGAAGTCTGGGGGCCGTGTATACATAACGTACGCAGTCGCAGCCGCAGCCGCAGCCGTAGCTGTGGTGGTGTAGTACCTAGACCTCATCCGGGTTCACTATAATCCAACATGCAGTCAGTAACTCTTACACAACTCTTGGAACTTGACTTATTCGTCGCTCCTTGCTCAGATTTACCCTCCCCGCCGTCCCCTTCTTCTGTTAATTTTACGGTACCAGGACCGGGGGCGTACGAAAGTAGTGTGTCTAAGTGGTCAGGGAAAGGGCACATGCACGCTTACGTATTTAAAAGGGTGACGGACACCAACGAGTCCTTCTTTTCCTTTGGCTGGTTTTTTTTCCCGGCTCTTCTAGTTACCGAGACCTGTGTTTTACTAAAGGTTATAGGTATAGAGGAGAGGAGAGGAGGGGAAGGGGGAAAAGGCTTCGCTAGGAGCATGGAGATAGAGAAGATAAAATAGATTTTTCTTTTTAACAGGTAAATGTAATATGGCTCTTGCGTCTTGCTATTTCTTGTTGATATGGTACATACCTACATACCTATTCACCTACATGATGTATACATAACGGATATATGTTTGTGTGTATATGTGTGTATGTGTGTGTGTTAATATTTACTATATACATAAAATAAGCAAAGAAAAAAGATCGTATAGGTAGGCAGAAGGGGCAGGGCTCATATATATACCATACCATCATCTATGTACCCGGTGGCTCCTCGCTATCACGCCGCATATAGCAAGACTATACCTTTCCTGCCCGATCCCATCCCATCCCATCGTATTATATGCGATTATTTCTAGAATTATCTATCCTGGCTACACTTTCTTCTTACCATTCTATACACACTCACAACGAACACACACACACACGAGACTATAACTATATCACTTCACATGCCCACGAAACATACGTCTACTAGGCTCCTATCTTGGAATAACGGGGTTCTTTATTCTGCTAACTAGATAGCAGCAGCAGCAGCAGCAGCAGCAGTAGTAGCGTCATTGTTGATGTTCTGTTGCTACCACCACCACCACCACCACCACTACCACCGGGGAGGGGGAGGGTCCAGACGTGTCAGGCCAGGATGGATGGATAGGGTCTTTCTTTCTCTCCGCCTCCGACACATTTCCTATCCACATGCCCATCCAGAAGGGGTTTGTTTGGAATGTTGTGTCTGGGGGACTGGAGAGGACGACGCGAAACAAGTTCCCTCCCTTCCCCTCACTTGCGGTGTCGTACCCGTCCATCAGCCTGGTTTTCGGTCGCTGTCTGGGGGGTTCGGCTTTGCTGGAGGGTTGTCTGCCAGCGCCTTCCGCCTGACAACACGCCAGGCTTTCCCCTCTCTCAAGACAAAACCAAAATAGGCCCAAGGTAACGGCTCCGCTTTCCCATCCAAGGTCTGTTCACTTGAATCAGACAGGGGAATAAACCGGGACGTGTTCGTGAGCTTCCCGTGCTCTCTCATCATCTTGCATCATCCGCTCTGTACCATCTCTCTTTTTACATGACTTCATAACCCAGCCTAGGCATCGGGCGTTACATGACGTAATCTTCTCTAAGGGGGGAGGGGGGGGGGGGTGCTGGGGCTAGCATATCTTCGTGAACGACCTTGTAAGTCAAAGCCGAGTGAAAGTCACCCGGGAAGGGTGGAAGCTAGGGGTGTTCGTGATTCTTGGGTAGGGTGTTGTGTTGCGAGGGGCTGGTGATGTTATGAGATAGATTGGATTAGGGCAGTGTATAAGGGTTCTATATACATGGGTTCTAGTTGGTGATGGGGACAACAAGTGACTGCAGGGGTAAGGACGGTGCTGAGAACTCTTCCGACATCAGAGCAAGGCTATGTCGCAGACGAGGCTTGCTCGTCGGGAGGGTTGGTGCTTTGTAACGCGGTAACGATGGCGAATCATGGGCTGGGGATAGAGAGCTGCCGCATCGTCGACTCAGGTCTGTTGCATAACGGCTTGCCCACCGCCGATCTGCCGCTTAACCTGCTCGCGGGCCCACCGGGCCGTCTCGATGGTACGGGACTGGAATTCCCTGTTCGTCTTCGTCTCCTTAATCATGGCATTCAGCCAGTCGGATCGGAAAGCATCTGAAAGTTCGCCATTGGGAAACGCGTCGGCGAGGTCACTATGTCAGTCAGCGAGTGTAACGTTAGTATTGGGCAGGAGAGGATATCTTACCCAATAACACCCATAGTGGATCGCATGAGTGGCTCGCTGCGGTTTATATCGTTGGCGATGAGGTTCAGGATGTGGAAGATCGACTGGACATAAGGCTCGAGCATGGGGGCTACATATCGTTAGCGCCGTAAATACATAGGTGGCCGGGATAAATATTTTTACCTTTTCCGCTGAACTTCATGGCACCGATAATACCACTCCACGCGTCCATTATACCTTCGCGGAGTGAAATAACGTAGTCGTACATCTCGTAAGAGCCTTCAGGCGAGGCTGTGACATTAGCGGCCTGCTGCAGAACCTGGGCCACGACGGACAGATATGTCTCGAAATGGCCACCGATGGCGTTGGCAATATCGCCGAAGCATTGGAGGATCGCCGGCTTGAATTGGGTCGAAAGGGTCGTGCTCTATAAATATGAACATTAGTCAGGTGATAAAGATACATGGGGACCACGAGGGATAAGTAGGGATCGGCATACCCTAAGATTATTGAGGAGGTAGTTCATGAAGTTGTCGCAATAAGGCTGACTTCGTTCACCCATGGAGCGTGTGATGTCGCTGACCAGGCCAATAGCCATGGAGCAGAGGCCCGGCTCTTCCTGGTTTGCAAGGGCATTGAACAAGAAGGGCGTGAAGGCCTCCATATACTTGGCGAAGTCCTCCTCTATCGCGTTCGCCAGACCGCTAATCGTGGCAAACACGGCTTCGGGGACACTTGACTTGCCGCCTACGGTGCTCAGGATCTGAAGAGCGACCTGCATGATACGGTCACCCTGCGGTGCGATCTCCTTATCCAATCGTTGGATGATGGCCTGCAGCACGGTGTTCAGACTCGTCTGCATCTCCTCGAGCGCGATCTTGTCCTCTATGCTGACCACCTGGGTCTGCATGGGGATGGTCTCTTCCAGCCGCTTGATGATGACGTTCGACAGTTCTCCAACCGCGGGGAAGCTGTCCTGCGCGGCGTGCTGCACGAAAGAGCTAAGCACCTCATAGGCCGTGGTGCGGACAGAGGTCTCAGTGCCAGGCTGAGAAGTCACAGCAAGAAGGGTCTGCACGCTGTTGTTGAAGTGAGGAGTTATCGGGTTCGTGGTGGCATCGAAGTCACCGGAGAAACGCTCGGCGAGGTTCATCAGGGCCCAGCAGCAAGAGGCGGCCATCTTGATATCGTGGACACCGGCGAACAGCGACCGAATGAGCGGGTCGAGGTGAGTGGTTGGGTCAATGGCCTCCGAGCAGGCGTCGGTAATACGGCCCAGGGCGTAGGCGGTCGAGTCCTTCACGAAGGTAGAGCTATCCTCCATCATGGTGATGAGGATGGGCAGGGCTTGCTTCACTATGGGTTCCAGGACCTTCTCATCCGGACCCTCCATGATAGCACCGAAAGCAGCTACGGCGGCTTCCCGGTAGTGCCAGTCCTCAGAACGTAGGTGTTGTTCGACAAACTGGATCACGGGAGGGATGATGTTGGGTCCAACAGCCTGCGCGTACAGCTGGAGACACTGGTATGACGCGCGGGACAAGTTGTACTCGTCATCCGTAGCATCCTCATCCTGCTTCGTGAGTAGTACTAGGAGGGTGGGTACGACTTCATTCGTCGCAACCCGCGCAAAGTTATAGAACGGCCGCATCTGGTCCGAGCTGTCGACCTATAATCATAGCAGATAGGTCAGTATATCACAGTCACATTCGCCACCATCGTTCGTAATACGGATATCAAGTTCACCCACCTGAGCATTGTCCTCCTCGATATTGATCTCCTCTTCGCAGACGGTACTCCAAAATTCGACGGCGAGCTTCGCAACATCTTCGTCCTCGTTCTTCATGCCCAAGATGGTGAGGCCGAAAAGAGCCTTCTCCATATAAAAGCGCATGTTCTCGTAGTAGAGGGCCATGATACGGTTAAGACAGCCAAAAGCGCCCTGTTGTATGCGGGAATCCTCGGCTTGGGTAGCCTCACATACGACCTGCATGATGTAGTTCCTTTCGCCTTCGTGCTTGAAGTTGTTGCCAACGAACTCAAGAGAATCGCCGAGAGCGGTGATGGCGGAGAGGCGGACCTCAAGGTTAGTCTCTTCCTTCCTCGCGCCTTGGACGACAGCGGTGAGGATGGCATTGGAATGAGTGACAAGGGCAGCCCGCAGTTCGGGATCTTGACTCTCGCAGATGAAACCAATACAGGTCAGGGAAGCCTGCTTTTGATGTGGCGCACCATTGCTGACGTTTTGGACCAGTGTTGACATCAAGTCATCCCATTGGTTTCTCGGGAGCTCGATAGAGGCGATAGAAGCGATGACCTGAGCAGCGGCCTGGCCGGCCTGGGCATTGCTGGAAGCAAGAGTTTGTAGGGCGAGAGTCTTGACACGGGTCTTGGTCTCTTGGTCGGTTTGTTGCAGCCATTTTGCCTGGAGCTCCTGCTGACGGGTGAATTCACGAGCGGAAAAGGCGTTCTTCAGTGCTAAACCGGCAGCAACTCGAATATTGGCCTCGCTGTTCTCGTCTGCTAATGCCTGTACTAGGGTGGCTAGATATAGAGGCTAATAGTGACAAAGTCATAGGTTAGCTGATGATCGGGATCGCGGACTAGTATTACGGCCATTTTATGACAATTCATCGTAGAGAATTTGATCAGCTGGAGGGATGGAGGGGGAGTAGGCAACCTACAAAGTTGTTCTCGGCAGCCTGGATGAGTTGCTGTTCGGCACCATTTCGAGTCGTGGCATCTAAGGGGGGGGGAGGGGGAGAGAGAGTTAGAAGGTCAGCAAGAAGAGAGAATACGGTATTAAAAGGGAAAAATAGAAATAAAATTAAAAGAATATAGGAGATGCTGGAAATGCTGGAGAGATTGCGCGGGGTGTGGATGAATGCGGGTGCGGGTGCCTGTGCGCAAGGCCGTGACTTTCAGGAATATCACCAGGGCCCCGGCCACACACATCTCCACGTAGATCGATCACATTTTCCAATTAAAACATGAGGTGGGGGATGAGCTTACCTGGTGACAGCGAGTTGCTGAGAACGGCGTTGATGTCGGCGTTGTCAGCCATATTGTCCGTCTGTCGTTGTCGACCAGCTTGTTTCCCACGAAAAGAAGAAGGATGAAGGATGAAGGATTGAAGAGAAGAAGGGGTGGGAATGTGGGAATTAATCCGGGTGAAAGCGGCTGGCAGTAGTGAAATTAATCGGAGTATTTCCTTTAAAAACGTAAAGTGGTTGTTATTTGTTGAAGTTTGTGAGTTTGTGATAAGTGACGACGACGAGAATGGTGATGATGTATGTCGTGGTAGTGTTAGTAGACTTTTAGTAGTTGTTGTCCCAGAAGGGGGGGGTGGAGGGGGGTAGTAGTTGTGTTGTTGTTTTTATTCAATGCGGTAATGCGGTAGTACTGTAAAAAACTTAGTTGGTAACTACTACTAGGTTTTAGGTAGGTACCTAAGTAGGTAAGTAGGTAGAGAGGTAGTTGCTCTCCAGGGCTGCTGGTAGCTTACTTTGGTGGCTTTTTGCCTGGCTGGAAGTCCTCAGGAACAACCTGCCGAATAAAAAAGAAAATTTAGAATAAAATAAACCCAAAAATTGGATCCACGTCAGGAGGGTCCTTGGGATTTAATGAGAGGACGAAATTGAGAGCTTTGGAAGAACTATTAATTCTTGAACCCGCCTGCACTATACCTAGTTAATGGAGGAAGAAGAAGATGTGTGTGAGAGTGTGTAGTAATAAATAAAGGTTGGCAGAGTCGAGAAAAAGGCAGAAAGAAAGAAGACCGGGACAGCAGCAACCTTGGAAGTTGTAACTAGTCCAAGTAGTTACTTAGGTAAGTAAGGTTAGGAAGAGGAAAAAATGTTTGGTTGTTCTGTTCCACTTCTGTTCTAGGTTTAGTCCAGCCCTGGGGTAAAAAAGCAAGCAAGTACTGGGCGTACTTGTATACTCTGGAGGGAGAAAGGTTCAAGATTAATTCTGCACTTAAGGTTCGGCACCTTTCATCTGCTTTCCAGGCTGCTATAAATATGTATCATCTATTCGTTACAAAGCTTGTAAGGCACCAGCAGGCAATTATTCACTGGCAACTGACAACGTGAGCTCCCACCTGCTCAAGCTTTTAGTTGGGTACCTAAGTAGGTATAACTAAAGGCTATTGAGGTTATCGATAACGGAATATAGCTTCTTGATTGGATAGATACGCTAGCTGAGGGGCGACTATTATGTCTGCTTGCTAGGAAAGTGCTTCTGGCTACTTAAATATTTTAGGTACATACTTTGGTCTTTCCCCTCCCCACTACCGATAGCGGCAGTATACATATCAGTATGTATATAACCCCAACTCAACCAGTAACTGAGGGACGAAAAGAGATTTTCAAAAAGTAATTTTAATATAAGCCATATCCATGGATGCCATAACCCGTGGACATACCGCCGCTTCTAGATTCATATCATACATGCAGGCTTTTTCCAGCTTACATAAGGTTATGTTTGAGACCGTCTTGCAAGCCCGAGCCGGCTACCAAATCCGGGCTTGAGTCAGACCGGTTTGAACCCTGCCAGGCAGATGTGCTCGCTCCCTAGTAAAGAACACCCCCCTTTTGTACATACTGGCAGGATATCAGACCCCCAGACCCCGCAATCGTCTATGCTGTACCGTGCCTATACCTGTGCCCCCGGGGATAAGCCACTTGGAGGCGCAACACTCTCTGTCAGAGACGGGAGGGGGCGGGCGGCAAATTTACCACAAAGAAGCCAGGAAGTAGAAGTTTGCTATGTTGGTCAAACCTGCTGTCATATGTCTACATGGATGGCACACAAAAGCGCCAACCAACAATAAGACAAGCTTTTCGCAATGGAGAAAGCCTTGGGGGTTGCCAGTCTGGCCAGGACTAACATTCGCTGATATTTCAACCGGCCCTTACGTAGAGGAAGCAGGAGCCCCCCTTCTGAAGCAGCTCATAGTCAGTAAACCAGAGACTCTCCTCCGTCTTCAAACCTCCACCGACCGGGCAGGCATGGTTGCGGAAGTCCGGTAATGCCCGTGTCCACAGCTGGAATGCTGCTGTCTCAAAACCCAACACATACACTCTTTTCTCTTTTTTTTTCTCTTCTTTTCTTTCCAAGGGATGTCATCCCCCCCCCCCCTTTATCGGCCCGTAACCGATAACCGTTGCATAGCCAATCAGGGCGTGGGGAATTCATGTACTGTAGCGTTCCTAGGTATACAAGTTAGGTATCTTTCGATTGTGGATAGATGCCTATACACTTATAAAACGTATTCTACATAAGGTTCCAATATTTTACCCCGCCATGAATCCAGGTTTGGAGATTTCTATTGGCACGTGATTGAACCTGTCCACCATGCCAAAAAATCTGTCCAATCAATTGAGCCCCCCCATATAACGCCCTGGCTGCCTGGGTAGCTTTATATAAGTGCTTATATCAGTGGACAGTATATCCTCGAGCGAATCTGACAGAAATAGCTAGGAAAGTGAGTATCTGGAAACCACAAACCCACAATCAAGCACGATATGATAGCAGAGCTCGCTCTCCAGGACATGTGAACCTACACTACCATACCTACATACCCTCATGACATCTATCCAACACTCAATACTCGTCTCCAGAAGGCCTTTCATCATCGCCTGAGGATCCGAGGCTAAGTTAAGACAGACAGTCTTTCATCCAGCATAACGTCAACAACGTCAAGTACGATAGCTATCCATCCCCAGACGAACGCCCCCAACGAGGTCCGGTCGCCTCCTCTCCTCCGGTTTTTCAAACCACCACTTCCTTAACCCCCGCCGTCTCTCCCAGGCATCACGTGCGTGCCTAGCACGAAAAAAAGTCGCCCAGATGGGGGAGACGAGATTACGTCTAACGGGGGGGTTTGTATGGATACGAAAGAGGCCTAGAGAAAGACGCCGTTCCAGTGAAGCGCAAACGAGATAACGGGCCCCTCGTCCCTTGCCGGTGACTGACTGACTGACTTCAACCTACGGAGAGGGAGAGAGGATACCGATCTCCCAGGAACAGAAGGGAACGCGGATAGGACTGCGCCACCGCCGTGCAGATAAGTAGCCGACGGCGGCGACGGTCTCTAGGGCCGAAGTCCAGATCACCGTCCCCGGAGCGGGACCACAGCCTTGGTGTAAGTAAGCAGTGACGTTTGTTCGTCTTGCAGTACGCAGGGTTCGACATCGTAGGCTACACAGTCCGTGAAAGGGGATAGGGGCCCTAGGTATAGCTCAGCTGATTTAGCAATGGGTTAGCTTAGCTGTCTAAGGACTTATTATCCTGGCTGCGGGAAAGAAGGGAAGGAAGGAAGGAGTAAAAAAGCCACTGTCCCACGAGGGCACAGACAAGGCTATGCCTAGGTAAGATATCTTGAGGCCTGTCAAGCCCAGGGACACAGACGGCCTTGGTCGATCCATCTATACGAGCAGACGCCACCAGAAAGCGAAGTCAACATTCAGGTCTAACTCTAGGGCTACCTCCCTACTCAAGCACACACATGTATAGAAATTTCTCTATAAAATCCAGCCTGGCTACGTAGCAGGAAGTAGGAAGCAAGAAACAAGTATGTTAGTTAGCCACTTTAGATAAGCATAAAACCAGATATCCACACACACACACAGAGAGAGAGAGACACCACTCTTACACACCTTAGTACTCCTTAATACTCATCCATTCATTCACCCTCCTCTGTAAACCTAGATACCTACCTACCTAGGTAGATATCATCATCATCAGCTCCATAAACCAAGTTAAACCTACATAACCAAGCTAGCTACCTAATCTGATATCTGGTGTAAATAGAAGCAAGTATGGAAGCAAGTAGATTCCGATATAAGATAGATAGATAGGTAGATAGGGCGTGGATGTAATACACCCTTTCCCATCTCCCCTTCCCCTTTTTCCATCCTCTCCCCCCTCATGTGCATTGGGGGGTGCATTGGGGGTCCAAGGCAAGGTAGATTATCCTGAAGAAAAAGCGAACCTATGCAAAAAATGAGATTTTAAAAAATGAACAGATTTGTAAAACAAAACCGCAAAATGCAAAAAAGAAAACAGAGCCCATCAATCAATCAATCAATGCATCCATCCGACATGATATAGGTTTTTAACTTTTCTTGTTGTTTTTTGGTTGTTGTTAGCTTTTCCCCTTTCCCCCCCCTTGGTTGATATACCGACCCGGTGTTTTTGTCTGTTAAAAAAAAAAAAATGCAAGCCATGCAAAACCCTATCCTCACACTCCCTTACTTTTTTTCTTCTTCCTTAGACTTTTCTACTCTCTTTTATTCTTTCCTCGCTTTTCTTCTTTTCTTCTTTTCTTCTTCTTCTTCTTTTGGTATTTCCTCTCTTTTTTTTTAAAAAAAAATCATATTATGTCCCCCGAAGCTGGGGCTCACGACCCATTAACCTTAGCCTCCAGAGTCTGCACGACCTCGGACGGGGAGGCGTGGCCGTTCGCGGTCCCATTCGCGGTCCCGTTGACTGCCGTCGGGGGCGCCAGCTTGCCGCTGTTGAGGTCGAGCTCCTGACTCAGGGTCCGCTGGGGCTTCTGGGTCTGTTTCGGGAGGACGGGGCTGCCGGGGCGGCTGAGGACGAACTGTGTGCGGAGGAGGGGGTTAGCTTTTTCCTTTGGGGGGGGGGGGGTGAGGTATTCTCTACTAGTCAAGACCTTGTCACGTAACAGAACAGGACTAGACGGGGCTTAGACAGAAGACGAATAGACGGCGGAACTCACGTTGCTAGCAGCGCCCAGGAGTGCAATAAGGGAGCTCTGGACAACATCCTCGTGGATGCCAACGCCCCAGACCTTCTGGGCGGTTCCCGGGCTAGTACACTCGATATAGGTAGCGGCTTTGACGTGGCGGCCCTCGCCGATGGCGTGCTCCTTGTAGTCGGCGACGTCGAGGTCGATGCCCACGGCCTTGAGCGCGCTGGCCAGCGCCGAGATGGGGCCGTTGCCTTTCCCGCGAAGCTGGTACTCCCGCCCGTCGATCGCCACCACGCCCTCGAACACCCGCGCCAGGTCCCGCGTATCCTGCGTCCGCCCCTGTCCTTGCGCCTCCGGCGGGGGTGCCGGCGACGTCGACCGGTCCACCGAGATCGAGTAGTCGAGGATGCTGAAGCGCGGGTTCTCGCGCAGGAAGTAGGTCTGCTCGAAGAGGTCGGTGATCTCAGCGGACAGGAGCTCGCGGCCGAGCTCGTCGGCGCGGCGCTGGACGACCTGGCTGAAGGCGACCTGCAGGCCGCGGGGCAGGTCGAGCTCGAGCTTGCGCAGGATGATCCAGGCGGCGCCGCCCTTTCCGCTCTGCGAGTTGACGCGGATGACGGCCTCGTACGTGCGCCCGATGTCCTGCGGGTCCAGCGGCAGATAGGGGATCTCCCAGTGGTCCTCGTACGCGGCGCCCCGCGCCTCCCGCGTCTTGAAACCCTTCTTGATCGCGTCCTGGTGCGAGCCGCTGAACGCGCACACCACGAGGGACCCGCCGTAGGGCGCCCGCGGGTGCACGGGGATCTTGTTGCACACTTCGACGGTGTCGATGACGCGGCCGAGGTCGGAAAAATCGATGTTGGGGTGGATTCCCTGTGTGTAGAGGTTCAGGGCCAGGGTGACCAGGTCGACGTTGCCGGTGCGCTCGCCGTTGCCGAACAGGCAGCCCTCGACACGGTCGGCGCCGGCCATCTGTGCGAGTTCGGCGGCGGCTACCGCACAACCGCGGTCGTTGTGGGGGTGCAGAGAGACGCAGACCTTCTCCCTCTCGGTGACGTGGGTGCAGAAGTATTCGATCTGGTCGGCGTAGACGTTGGGGGTGGACATCTCGACGGTGGCGGGGAGGTTGAAGATGATGGGGTTCTCGGCGGTGGGCTCCCAGGCGGCCTTGACGGCCTCGCAGATGCGGACGGCGAACTCGGGGCTCGTGTCGGAGAAGGTCTCGGGGCTGAACTCGAAGGCCCACTCGGTGCCGGCCTGCTCGGGGTCGTCCTTAGTTATAGAGCGGGCGTACTTGGCGCAGGCGACGGCGCGCTCGATGCTCTCCTCCTCGGTAAAGCCGAATACGATGCGGCGGAAGCACTCGCTGGTGGCGAGGTAAATGTGCAGGAGGGCCTTCTTGGCGCCCTTAAGAGAGTCGACGGTGCGGCGGATGAGATCCTCGCGACAGGGGGCGAGGACCTGCAGCCAGACGTCCTCGGGAACGACGCCGGGGGTTTCGACCAGGCGCCTCGTGAAGTCGAAGTCAGTCTGAGAGGCGGAGGGGAAAGAGACTTCGATCTCCTTGTAACCGAGGTCAACCAGCATCTTGAAGTATCTCCATTTCTCGTCGCCATTCATAGGATCAACTAGACTCTGGTTGCCGTCTCTGAGGTCGGTGGCCAGCCATCTCGGGGGCTTCTCGATAGTCCGTGAAGGCCATTGCCGGTTAGGCAGGTCTAGAGGCTTAAATTTCCTGTATTTCTTGGAAGGATCCTTGAGCCTATCGCATTGGTGGTGGTGTTGGAATTAGCACGGTTCACATGTTGAGTCATTGATCCGATCCTCGATTTCGAGTTGCGATTCCATTTCCGTTCCGTTATAAGAAAAAAAGTGTGTAACGGAGGATGTTTTTGTGTCTTTCATTCCTTCTTGTTTTGCTATAAAAAAAAAAGATAAGCGTTTGGTGTGACTTACATCGTCATCGTGAAAGTGCGGGAATGGGCGCCTTAGATAAGATACGGTAGTAGTAGATGATATTAGGTCACCAGGTGAGTGGTGGTGGTAATGGTGGTGGTAATGGTGGCAGTGTTCGTGATGGTGGGATGTTTTGTCCCCGAAATCTTTTGGAGGGGTTCCGTTTCCTTTGGTGGGTGTATGGAGGGGTCGAGATCGAGATAAGAAAAAGAAGGATGAATTTAAACTACCGGAGAGGTATTCGATAGAGCATGTAATTGTGACCTTAACTCGAGTCTTCCAGTGTCCCTGAATTCAATGGGCACACAAACTTTTGTAAAATGGGTGTTACTCGAAGATGGTTTTAATTTTCCTAAAAAAGAAAATTCAATGACCGAGGGAAGCAGTAGCATCTATCTACAATTGGGTTTATAGAACGTTTTTCTTATGTAGGCCAAGGAAAGGTTGTGTAGCTGTACTAAATAGTCCGCCCCCCTCCCCCCGGTCCCCGGTATATAGCACTAGTGTAGCAAGCATCATCTTGCAGCACAGGCTGAAGGTCCCAGCTGGAGCAAAAAGCTTTTGGTCCCTTGAGTCATCCATGGATCTTCTTCCTCCGACCTAGGTGCAGAGAAGGTCTTCTAATTATTATTTCTCTACATATCCTCTCTTGAAATGTTCCGTAGCCCGGTGCTGCATGTTATGTAATGCCTTTTTCTGGAATAGAATTAACGAGACAGGCTACCTGCGTATAGAAAAGGGCGTAACCATTCCATTATACTGCATCTGATCATCTGATCTACACATACATGAGCAGAAACCAAACACATGTATATATACATCGAAGCAAACCCACCTAGCATCAATGTGGGGTAAAAAAAACCATTATAGCCGGGTCACTGGCCATTCACAATCTGGCAATGCCAACCCAAACTCTCTATCCCTTCCATCATGCTGTATATTGGACAAAGATATCGATAGATACAGTAAAGTCCACGCCCTACCTCCTATACGGCCCAGCCAAGATTTATGCAATAATCTATAAGGCGCGCTCTTCAGAGGATGGCCCGGAGTGAAGGAGGATGGGAAGCTGCAACAAGTTTCTCTCTCCCCGGGCCTCCGATAAGCGGCTTTCCGCGGCCAGATGCGGCAACTGGGTCCGGGCATTAGTATGCGGGGTTGGTTGATAGGAGCGCCCAGGGAGAGGGAGTCATCCAACAAAAATCCATCAACTCGGAGACCGGAGCGGGAGGGTGAGGGGGAGGTGGAAGGGGAAGGGGAAGGGGATTGGGGGCCGAATAGCTGAGTTAGGCAATTCTAGAGACAAATGGACCAATGAGATGTCCTTCAGCAAGGTATCGATTACCTGAGTAGTCCATTCGCCTGCCTTAGGTCCATAGATGGAAAAGGAGAATCCTCCCGTCTCCTCTTACGGCATGCATGCATCTAACTTCATGACTCAGCTATAACTTACCTCGGTCTTGCGAGGCTATTCGCATATTATCTTGGCTGACTCACTTCAAGCTTTCTGTTGTTCATTCGTGTTCTTTACAGAATAGGCGAGAATATACCATTCATTTAATCTACACATATTCCCTTTCCCTCCCCCCTCTTTCGTTTCGTTCTCTGCATAGAAAGGTCTATCCCTTTCATGATGGAAACGAAAAGTGCCTTACATACATACCTAGGCAGTTCATAGTTCTTCACAAAATCCAGGATTCCAGACCTGGAAAACCCCGTCGATTTTTAAGATGTGCTTGTTTGTGTGTTTGTCTGTCTGAGACTCGTGATGTAAAGATAAGTAATAAGTAGTTAAGTTTTAAGGTTAGGTACGTCTTTTTTATATGTACAAAGGCCGCAAAGAAAATTCGCGGAAACCAAAGAGTTTCTATACCAAAAAAAAAAGAAAACCCCCCGTGGGTTTTTCGTCATGGTGTAAGTCAATGGCTGTAGTTCTCTCCAAGATAAATGGTGAAAAAAGTTATCCTTTCTTTCCCGAACGCCGATCCTTTTTTTAGAAACGCCTCGCAAATGGCCCAATATCATTTCGCTCGCCCGCTTTATAAAGAACTTCCAAAATGCCTCTTCATATGGCACGCCTCGATATTGTTCGTCGCTGTAGCAGCAGCAAACATATCTGTACCCAACTGAGAACATGGCCGAGAAAACAACCCCTGAAAATCGTGAGGCCTCTTCACCACGTGAAGCTTTCCTCCTCGAACCGGATCACCGTGCCGTAGTCTAAGCACTCGCGCACGGCGAACCGTACGTCGTCGGCCAGGGCTCCCGGGCCACAGACTGTGACGCACATCGCACCGACCTGCTCTTCAACCTCGCGCTTCAGAATCATGCTGACATCGGGTCGGCCGGGGAACATCTGAACGGTGCTGGAAGGCGAGGAAATCTCCTTAGGATTCTTCGGTCGGGTGATGCAAAGTCGAACAGTCAAGATTTCTCGTCGGTTCGGAAGTCGCAGGATCTCGTCCATCCATGTCCGTACCCACTGCAGGCACTCAGTATCACGCATAATCCAGACTAGGGTGATCTTGCGCGTGGCAACGGTGCCAGCGTTATAACCCTCGATTAACGGCTTGACCTGCGAGATCTGATGCGTGATTCCAGTTGCTCCGGCAAAGAGCACAACATGGCCATATGAGTCGAGAGAGTGGTGGCCTGCGTAGGGGCCTTCCATCGCAGC
Source organism: Eutypella sp. D-1 (assembly GCA_023313575.1). NCBI lineage: Eukaryota > Fungi > Ascomycota > Sordariomycetes > Xylariales > Diatrypaceae > Eutypella > Eutypella sp. D-1. The sequence continues at coordinate 640,256 of JAJTTP010000020.1, forward strand.
ACGAACCCGGATGGATTCGGCACCTCCAGCGCTGGCCTTGTTAAAAAGCTTCCTCGTAAATCCAGAGTGGGCACCGATGATGAAAGAACATGAGGTGGTGCCCCTCCTGATGTCAGCTTCCGAGTAGACCTTCTCCTCGAGGCGCTTCTTGCCCGCTTCTGGTTGATGCTCGACCCAGGCAATGGAGAACGGATGGCTCTCCCAAGGGTTAATGCCCATGAAACGGAGGTAGGCATGCGTTCCTGGCTCGATGTCGACGTGTCGTGGTAGGTACATTGTCACACGGCAGGCGTCGCCGGGCATGGGCTCCACGAGAGCCTCGGTAAATCCTCGGTGCGACCAGTTGTTGTAGGTCAGGAGCCACATGCGTGCAAGCCTATCGGCAAACCACAGCACGAAGATCGCAAGAACCATCGGAAGCTGGGGAAGAATACCAACATGGGCCGTGACGCAGTGGACCCAGGTCATGGCGAAAGTGATGAAAGCAAGAATGATGTGGACGTTGAGGAACGTCTCGTAGAAAGCGTGACGAACCGGCGAGATGGAGAGGATCATCAGAATCACCAAGGCGATGGTGCCGACGAAACCTGAGGCGATAAAGGACTCGTGGAGCAGAGTGTGGCCCATCTTCTCGGAACCGTGGGCGGCGCCATACACGTATGCCCAGGCGATAGTATGAATGACAGCCTCGATCACGACAATACGACCCAGCCAACGATGAATGAGGTTGTAGGTGTCGAAACTAACCTTCAGCATGGCGATGAGGGGATTGTTCCTACCGGCAAGGATGATAAGCGGCACCATGTTGACAGCGGCAAGAGTGCCGGACCGACCTCTAATCTCGGCAGCCAAGGCATAGTGATTCTCTTGATCCCAGTCGACGATCATGGTGTAAACAAAGTTGCTGACTAAGTACAAACTTAGAATGACAAAGTGAAGTCGCGACGGCAGGGTTCCGATGCTGATCGCTTTCGATAGTTGAATTTCTCTGTTGTGGCGTTTCCTCCACAAAGGAGCATAAATCATGTACTTCTTCATTCTCCGCATCCAGGTCGATTGGGCAATCTTCCAGTAAGCCTGTCTCTCAGGGGTGAGGGACATGGCAGATACCTGGCGAAGTTTGCTGTAGGCGATCTCGAACAACCGGATGGATAATACAATTAGCCCGAGAATTCCTAGGGTCCAGTACAACATGTCCTTGAAGAGCATGTTGACGGGTTGATTGACGCCATTTAGGGCGGTGGAGTAGGGAGCAATCGTAGAGCTCGCTGTCGCCTCTTCTACTCCGGTCACAGCGCCCGAGTCCCGGAGAGCAAGGGTCGCTGTGGGAGTGAAGGACTCGAGGGCAGCGATCCGGCGCCGCGTGAGAGACATTTTGGATGGAGTTTGATGGTATATGTCTTGGTTGTATAAAGTAGGTGTTGTGTTTGTTAGGTAATCGCTCTTGGCGATGTCTTGAAGTCTAAGAGGGAGTATGCACCTGAGACCAAAAGAAACCGGGGGGGACCAAGGGAATCTATAGTGAGATGCTGCCTCTTCGGCCAGGGCCTAGAATCCTCCAAGGTAAACGGATGTGGTTGTTCAAGGTTCAACGCATAAAGGCATTGTCTTGAGCGAACAAAGATGAACAGTGATAGCACAGTGATGACTCCTTTGTGTGTCTAGACGGTCGTTTGTTCGGTACACTTCTTAGTTAAGGACGTGGGAATAAAGGAAGATATGTATACGCCTATGGTCAATACTGTTGCAGGGTGTCGATACCAGTACTAGATGTTGATCCTGTGAATGGGGGGGCAAGAAGTATTTCCCTTTGTCTCTGGGGACTGCCGTCACTCTGTCCCTTGTCCTTCCTTGTACTTGGGAGTTATATCCGAATGATATGAAGTTCAGATGATTCCAAACAAGGAAGGTGTGGGGTAAATAACGGATGACAATACACAGACACAGAGGTAGCAGAAAGGACGGTACGAATGGAGCAAATAGAGTGCTAAGTGAGCACAACTACCTCTGATTGAACCTTGGGAAAAGATCGTAAACGAAGCCTCAGTGGATGAAGACGGATAGGGAGGACAGTATATGCGACGAAGGAAGGATGAGAATCCTAATGATGGTCGTCGCAAGGGATTTGTGTATTGTGTATTGTATATTGTGTTGTGTATACTTAGAGGTCGTTACAGGTCGTTAAGTTGCACCAAAGTCGTAAATGAGATGCAACTTGCTGAATGAAAGGGAGACGGAGAGAACGAGACCCAATGAACGATGAACGATGAACTAAACGAAGAACACGAAGAACGATGATGAAAGAGAGTGTTTGAGAGATGGAATAAACGAATGGATGAAAGAACGAGAGGGCAGGCAAAGACCGACTCGAATCCGTCGCAAGTTGTCCTTGAATGAAGGTGGAAGGAAACTTGGAAAGGTGTAAAGTAAAAGTGAATAGAATTGAATGATGCTCAGATGCACCAGATACCTTTCATTCGGTGTGTACCTAGGTAGGGTGTGCTGGGTGTGGTAGACGGGGAACCTGGCAACCCTGGGAAGGGTACCAAGAGTACCAAGAGTACCTAACTAAACCTGCCAGGCCCGGGTAATGAATGCAGGTACAAAGGTACCACGAATAATAATACCTTAAAGTTAAGGGACTGTGCACGGTCAAATTGGGATTTACGCGTTTTTAGCGGGTTTCCCAAGAACACCTAAGGACACCTGAGTGGGCAGTTTTCAATTGTACATATGCAGGTACCAAGCTAAAGGTACGGTTGTCCCAGCGGTTGTCCCCCCCCAAAGTGGTAAAGTGAATAGAGTATAAAATAAACTTGGCACCGTATCTATTAGTATAATGACTTAATAAGGTACGTATCGATAGGGGGAACCTGGTGGCAGGGGGGTTTTAATAAGTTCTCAAGGTTGCCAATTGGAAGAATTCAAGCTGACAGTTGACAAGTAGGAGGGTTGGAGGGTTTGTCAGATGGTGGCTGGTCGGCGTGGCTGGCAGCAGCGGTTGGGTTGGCCGAGACACTAATACCGGAATAGTCTTAGGTGACCGAATATGGAGTAGAATATCGAATGTTTTATATACGAGATCTGAACCGGCAGATCCAGAAAAGGAACAACAACCTTACAAGGTACAAATAATATCAGATATTTGAGAAATTTCAACGATCAACCAGAATCACAGAGTGGCAGAGTGGCAGAGTGGCAGAGAGGTAGAGAGACAGAGAGGGCGGCAACCTCTGATAGATATGTATGTCAAGTTGCTGCACTTTGATAGGTATCATACGAACATATGATTGCCCCTTACTTACATCTGATCCAGCCAATTTCTCATATCGAGAAGTATACTAAACTAGAACTCCAGTTAGTAACTGCTAATTAGTGGTTGGAAGCTTGTGGCCTTCTCGACTTCTTCTCATTTTCTGGGCTCTGAAGCTGTACGGAAGCTAGCGCACAAGTAACGAACCAGTATGCTTGGCTGCCCTGACAGGTAGTTCAGGGATTCCAACTTTTTTTGAGGCGTCAATAACCTGAAGCCACCCGATTTCCCCCCCCCCCTTTAAAACAGTCGATATCCCCGCAGGAAAATCCAGCTGTCCAGCTTCCCGAATAGATGGTGTAAATTTGTAGCCTATCATCTCCCGAACAACCCAACCTTCTGCTGCCTTCACTAGTAGTTCTCGATAACCTATAGGTGAACATGGTCGATCTGGTATGAGGTTGCCTCCCCCTCCTTCCCAGCCCAAGATTTCAGAAATAAGCGCGCAGCCACACATGATTGGTGCACAGTCGCTGGTTGGCTGAGATTTCGGCCGAGCCCCTGTCGACGGGGAGGGCCTAGGTCTTATAGGGTCGGATGTTTGCGAGGCTGGGTCTCCCTAGGTATCTCTTTGTCCCTCTCGTCCCTCTCGAGCCCATCCAAGGGGCTTCTTCCAAAAGCAGTTAGAAGTGTTTCGTTTTCAGGTGTGATCTGCCTGAGCTTGGCCCAATTGACCTGAACTGCTTCCCTCTGATTGGCCTTCGTGCTTGTCCGGCCATTTGCCTAAGATGGTTCCTCAGAGAATCCCTCCCGTCCGGACGGGCCCGGCTCGTTCTTGCTCGTACGACCTCATACGTGCGGCGGGAGGATTCCCATCAATTACCATCAATTAGGGAAGATGAAGGGGGGTGGTTTGCGTTGGTTATGTCCAGTGTTTTCATCAATAGTTTATGTGTTGTTCATCTTGGATAAACGGAAAGCTAGACATACCGCCCACAGCATCGTTCATAGTATGTATGTATAGCCAACCAGTGAGCTGATTTGATAAAAGCAGGGGCATGCTTAGGGCCATGGGACTATATCTTGGTAGTATCACATACCCATGTCTCCGCCATGCTGGATGAGTCCATCGTCTGGATTATAGTGTCTGGAAATTCATCCTTCCCCTGCCTATACATATTCATTTACTATGTAGCGGAGTTTCGATGGGAAGGAGCCGCATACGTCAATCTTATCATATTTCGGTCCTCATCACGTAGAATATTGATCTTTATGTGTGTTTGAATCACTCGTGCAGCGCCGATCATAGGTGTTCATCGGATGACACCGTCACCATCTTGCGATGTGCGATAGTGATTAACCCCCAAGGTGGTGAGTGGACGGCGGCCGTCGATCCCCCTGCTGTGCCCCCGCGCGCACCAGTACTCAAAACTTGGAAGATGTTTAAACCCTCCACCCATGGGCTGGGGGCGCGGGACCGGTTAGTTTTTCATGCGCCCAGGCTTGTTCTCCGGCGACACGAGGTCTCAATAGATATAACGCGTAATCAAAAATGGCTGAGTACAAAAATGCGACCAACTTTTACCAGTTGCTCGTCAACCCAGGTCCTTGTTTCCCGCCCGGGGCCGACATGGGTAACCACAAGGATTAATATGATATATATGTACGGAAAGTATTTTGTCAAGTCGCACTTTTTCACCCAAGACATTCCGACGCCTTTTCCGACGTACGACAAGCAGTTGCTCAACTGTTGGACACTATCGACCATTAGGTACCATCTCCCATTTACGGAAGAAATATTCGTCGCAGTTTCTATGTATAGTTAAAGCGCCGCCTACATGAAGAAATCTGTGTTGCAAAACCGCGTGCTTTAATATATTACCAGGTATCTATATCTTTAGGTCAAATAAATCAAAGTCCCGATGAATGCTATGCGATACCGAATTCGATATATGCTATCGGTGTTATTAATGCGTATTGCAATGGTACTGCTTAGAATTGTGGTGGTGCTAAAAGATAGGTTAGGGCGTAGCCCACACTTTATTTCCATACATAGAACCGTAGGCTATCTTTCTACTAATCGACTTTTCCTCCTCGTGCATTTTGTAGCAGCAAGCCGGTGTTGCGGTCTCAAGTTATTGGTAAGCCACAAGACTATCCGGCAGCGCCGTAGGCGACGACGACGACATGCCGTTCTTCCGCGTAGCCTACTTCACTACTACTTGCTATGCTTTAGGATCCTCTAGTGCCTATAATGAACTAATGATCCGCCTTGTAATTGAGCCCCTTTGGTGACATTTCGTCTCGGGCGAAGGAGTGGGCGCCGGTGTTTGCGGCTACCTTACGGATCATCAATCAGCCTGGGGTGTACAGGTTCATTTGCCTCTAGCTACCTATATCCATATATAAAATCCCAGTACAAAGACCAGAATCAGCGCAGCTTAATATAAGCCCAAGCCGCATTGCTTTCCTTAGCCTCAAGCAGCTTTGACAGCCCGCCGGCGATTCTCATGCGACATATGCCGACTCTCTCGTAGTAGCCGTCCCCCGCTTCCCGCAACATCATAACGTGTGCCACTAGATCAGGGTCATCATGTTGTACACCCACAAGAGCAAAAAGCCAGGGCTTTGCCACCTCTAATGAACCATACCTCCTTGAATCCGCTGAAATATGTAAATACATAGCCGGCTCGCCACGTAGCGCCTTGGGGGCATAGTTCTCGTAACCAAAACGGTCGGTACGGCAAAGTATAATGTGTGCGTAGAAGACGATGGTGACTAAGTGTATAACCGGTATTCGTTCCGGCACGGGCGAAATTGACAAAACTATAGTAGTCAGATCCGTCATCAGCCGGCTTTTCCTCGATGCTCTTCTGCGAGTGTTCCTCCAGACTTCTCTACAAATATGGCTCAGATATGCCGCCCAAGGATTCCACCATCCCATCTCCGAAAATTTATCCGGATTGAAATGAGTCCATTTCATGATCTCCTTCCAGAATATCCGTAAGGACGCTTGATGAGGGACCCCGATAATGTTGTTACGGACTTCGGATGTCTTATACGTAAATAGTAATTCTTTGAACTCTGAAGTTTGGTCTACGAAATATTCGTAGGCGACAGGCCGGCTGGCCGAGGCCCAGCTCCAAGAGGGTGCATTGTTAACTAAGGCTCGAGGATTTGGCCATCTATTCTCGATACCATATGGCTCTGGAAAATCCCAGGTCAATGCTCGGCCGAAGTGGGTCATCGGCAAGCCGGTTTTCAACGTTATCTCATTCCCCTGAGCATCTGCTTGCGACAAAATCCCGGCTAAGGCTTCAAGCCGGTCTTCTTCGTAAGTCAAGTCCCTGAGCGTGAATACTTCGATAATGGTGGAGTAGATGCCCCAGCTAAGTGGTCCAGGGCTTACGACCGCCTTCTTGATATCAAGTAGCTGCGTAGTCGGAAATCCCTCCTGGGAGAATGGTGGACTGTTGGGACCAACCCAGAACATCTCCTCTTGCACGGCATCGTTGCATACCATGACCATCTCATCCGCAAGGATAAAAAGCGCTCGTCTTGCAAAAACATATTCTTGGAGAGTCCAACCCCTCGTGTGCCAGAGGGTATGACTGATTCTGGTACCGAAGCCTTTATATTCCACAAGTTCAATACAGTGGCCAGAGCTAGTTGAAGCGCGCAGGAGCGGCTTCTTCTTCGCCCGAGGATTGCTTGCCAATCCAGGAAGGCCGGTCTCTATATCGTCGCCGGCGGCTGCGATGATGACTGTATCCGCACCCGCGTATATGGCGCCCATAGCGGGTATGATTTGCTTTTTCGCTTCCTTGTTATTTTGATCGATGCATATTTGATCGATCCATATGTAAGGGAAATTCAGGTCCCGAGCAAGTAGGATCGATTCTTTCAACGTGCGCGGGAGTGTATCAAGTGGCAGGTGCGTATGGGTCGCATCTTCCGTTGGTCGAATAGAAGTGAAAATTTTAAGCGGGTGTGAATTCCACACGTATGACAATGCTACGTAAGGAGGTAGCTTATCTGGGCCAACCGTGTGTATCTCGAGAGATTTTACATCGATCAGCTTCAAGTTTCCTGCGTTGACGAGGTTGAGAAGCTGTTGGGATAACGTATCCGGAAGCTCTCGACGACAGTGGTCATGACAACTTCTGCATTGACCAATCCAGCCTTTGACTAAATCTATGTCAACGGTGGCATGTACTCGCTTTCTCACAAGCCCCTTTCTTGTATCCTGTCCTCGGCAAACTATTGTACTGAAATCCCCCAGGAATACCGAACAATTGGAGGGCGTTGTGGACCAGATAAATAATTTGACCATCCCAAGACCTTTCTCGATGCCGAAGATGAATTCGCCATCGGCTTTCCACTTATACTCCCCGAGCTTTTGATAAAGACTGACCGCAAATATGCAGAGGGGGCAATCGCGTGTTGCCTGGGCCTCATGGACGGGACGCAGGGAAAGTTCCTCAAATTCGACGTTGACGGGATCCGATACGATATTTGCTGCTTCGCAGACACTACATAGCCTCTTTTGTCCAAGTAGTATCTCGGAGTATTCCGGGCTTTCGGCGACGAGATTCTCGTTGTCGGCTCGGGGCACCCAATCTGGTACACTAAGAATTGATGTGTTCAAATACTTGGAACGGCGCTGGAGGATCCGAGAAAGCGCTGCCATGTTTGTTTCTGAAGATCGGGATATTGATACCTTTCTCTGGTTTTTTGGATAACGCACTCTAGCGCGCGTTAATGGTTCTTTGGTTTTTGAAAAGCTTCACAGGTGAGAAATCGGTAGATGGTCCTACTCCTGAGGTCTTTATTCCTTCAGCTTACCCCTCTTCAATCCTAGCCAATGAAATGATTTACCGCGCGGATCACACATTGAAATTTTGCAATGTAACTCGATAACTACCGGTTGCATTTATATGCAGAGTTGATGTAAAGGTTTCTCCTATCTTCAGGTCTCGATTATCAACCTTGGAAATTTATAAGCCCATATAAGTTTACGGGTAGTTCCCAAGTGCCCCTATATGGAGCACCATGCACTACTATGGACTTGTTCCGCTTAAACAAGCCTAGCTAACTTTAGTGTACTATGTACGTTACGCCTGTACCGTTAGACCCCTGTAATCGCATACTGATGTTGTAAAAATAGATCGGATTCCTGCTTAACGCGTAAAACGGCCAACTGAAGTACGTGTAAAGAATGGCCTACAACTAGAAATAAACTTATTTACATGATACAACACAACACTTCACCTTCCATACGTAAGGATAAAACCTTCAAGGACAAAGAAATAGCGACCTCGAGAACCAGGGACCCATAGCAACTGAAGGGTAACTGAAAAAGCAGTAGCACCGGGCCGGGAATCGACCAGCAGTGTACAGACATTATCACGGCGGGCATGGCCTCCCATAACACGTGAACACCCCCTAGGATGATCCAAGGCCGACTATGCGTCGTTCCGATACGTTAGATTCCAGGATTTCTCGCGTCTCGCGTGAAGTGACCTAGCCGACCATGTCCCGATTTCTCAACCCGGCCAAGATCGGCCTCTTGGCCCTTATTGAACTATACACGCACAAGGCGGTACCCACGTCTTCCATCGTGGACGTCCTCTCCTTCATCACATCCCATCTGATCGACTATGACTTCTCCAACTCGTCCGGCGACCCCGAAGGGCGGTGGCGGAGGGCCGAGAGCACCGTCGGCCTGGTCATCTCGATCGCCGATTTCGAGAAGGTCCTGACGCCGCTGACCGCCGCCTCGGCTTTGCCCGGCCGCAGCCTGTGGTACGTCTTCCTCGACCGCCTGTGGAAGATCGACTCGCTGCACGCGCTGCACGACTTCTTCGATCGCTGCTCCACGACCATGCTAGCCAAGACGAAAGAGGAGCTGCGCAGGGACGCCGAGGCGGGCGTCCCGCCCCCCGCGCCCGACGCCGTCCTGCTATCGCGCAACTCGCCGTTCGGCGCCTTCGTGCGCCGGGCGCAGCTCGAGTTCACGCGCCTGCGGTTCCACGACGCCTTCGAGCTGTGGAAGGACTTCGTCAAGTACCGGCAGGCGACGGCGGCGTACTACCGGAAGAAGACCCCGGCCTTCCAGCGGCTCAGCTTCGACAGCGTGCTCCTGGGAGGCGAGCCCGAGTGGGGCGCCGGCGTGGAGGCGCTCGCGTCGGTGGCGTACGGGGATATGCTGCGGGATGGCGACGCCGCCGCCGCGACGCTGCCCGTCAGCACCGACGATATCGAAAAGCTGCTTGAGTTCCAGATCGAGCAGATGCAGAGGTACGGCAACCGGATTCCCCTGGAGATCCGGCACCAGTTCCAGGACCTGCTGAACGACAGCTTCATGATCCCGAGCCTGTCGCACTACCTCAGCTACCTGGACGCCTGGAGGGCGGGCGACTACTCGACGTCCTTCGACTACCTGCACCGGTACTTCGACTACACGATGCAGAACCGGGACAGGTTGTTCTACCAGTACGCGCTGATGAACCTGGCGGTGCTGCAGGCGGACTTCGGGTGCTACAAGGAGGCGGTGGCGGCCATGCTGGAGACTGTCTCGACGGCTAGGGAAAACCGGGACATGACCTGCCTGAACTTCGCGCTCAACTGGCTATTCCACTTCGGGCGGGCACACCCGGAGGTGACCAAAGAGCTCGAGTCGAACAGCATGTTGGGCACGGGCAAGGAGTCGCTGGCGTTCCTGCGCAGCAAGGCCAAGGAGACGGGGATGTGGTCGCTGTGGAGCTCAGCGCTGATGAGCGAGGCCAAGATGAGTCTCTCCAACGGCGAGAGCGTGGCGACGGCCCTGGAGCACATGGTGCGCAGCTCGCAGATCCTGGTGGAGCGCAACATGCGCAGCATGATGGGCTCGCAGCTGTCGCTCGGCATCGCGCTGTGGGACCGCCTCGGCGTCGCGTACCTGTCGTCGACGGCGTGCGAGGTGTTCCTGCGCTGCCACGCGCGCCACGCGGTCTTCGACGACGAGCTCAAGGTGACGGCGCGGCAGGCGTCGATGCTCGCGCTCCGCGGGCGGTACGACGAGGCGCTGGGCCGGCTCGAGGGCCTCGACGCCAACGCGCTGCGCTCGTGGAAACCCTCCCAGTACTGGCACAAGTTCCGCGGCATCGTCAAGCTGCGCCGGGACCTGCACCGCGGTGACCTCGACGGCGCCGAGCTCCTGCTGTCCCAGCTCCTGCAGTCGCGCACAGAGGACCTCGAGCCGGACCTCGCGCTCGTCGTCGATACCCTGCACGCGGAGTGTCTGGCGCGGCGTGGCGCGGCAGGCGAAGCCCTAGCCCACGTCGACCGCCTCGCCGCCGACCTCCGCGACGACGCCCGCGACGTCGCCCTCCGCGTGCGTCTACTCCTCCTCAAAGCCGAACTCCTCGACCGCTGCGGCAAACCACAACGCGCCTTCACCGCCGCCGTGCGCGCCGCCAACGCCGCCTGGCGCGCCCGCCTGATCCCGTACCTCTGGCCCGCCATCGGCGCCGTCGCCAACGTGCTGAACGCCCTAGGCGAATTCACCGGCGCCGCGGCGCTACTCGTCGCCGCGCTGCCCCGCAGTCTCGAGTGCGAGAACGCCGCCATGACCGCGCGCTTGTACTCGCACCTCGCGGACGCGTGCGTGGGCATGGCGGGCGCCGCCGGTGCGGGTCCGAATTCTCAGCACCGCCGCCGCGAACACCTCACCCGCGCCCTCGCCCACGTCGAAAACGCGTTCAACCACTACTCCGCCGTCGAGGACGTCGCGAGGCAGTGCGAGATGCTCGCCAAGAAGGCCACTATCATGAAGGTCGCTGGCGATCACGTCCTCGCGAATGATTACGCCGCCGCGTACGTGGCGTTGAGGCGCGAGGCGGAGCGCGAGAGGGCGTGAGTGGATTAGACCGGGAGGCGGAGGTAACGGATATATGCGTACATACATTCATACGCATGGCTATTGCTACCGAGTACAGACAGAGAAAAGGGGAGAAAGAAGAGAAAGGGGAAGTGAATGGCACGTCGTGTACGCATACATACACGCATGACAGATGAATAATGGATAATGGACGGAGATTCCCGTATGAAAAAACCGGATTCATGTATTGCTATCATCATATACATATATACTCCCCAAGCAAGCAACCTTATGAAGAGGTGGGGTTTTTGGTCCATCCATATCGTAAATAATGCCGTGACTTCTCTGATGTCCTCATCTCGTAATCGCCTCAAAGCCACCCGGCCCTTATGTAGCTAACCTAGTCCCATCGTTTTTATGTACACTCATTCAGTCATACTTGCTCCGTAGCAGCAATTTTTCCCTCCCCCCTCCCCTCTCTCTCCTTGATTTTACTCGCTCCAGCCAACAGACTCTCCGCGCTTATTCTTCAACTTGCCCCCCTGGTGCTTGGCGGAGGAGGCGGAGGCACCGTCGACGGCGGCGGGGTTATAGGGATCGTGGTAGGTGCCGGAAGGGTCGTTGGTAGCCCAGAGGCGCTGGATGCAGAGCTCGAAGGGGCCCGGGACGCGATCGGTGAGGGCGAGGCCGACGGAGCGGACCTTGCGGCGCAGCATCTCGGCCTGCGGCTCGACGGGCAGGCCGTGGTTCGTGCGCACAAAGTCGTTCCAGCGTATCAGCACCGTCTCCCACTCCCCCGGCCGCCGCGCGTATAGCCGGTGCTGGTGCAGGTCCGTCGGGTCCAGGGATTCCGTCTGCACGTTCACGAGCCACGATGACGACGCCGCGGGGGGTGTGCGTATGCGCAGCGCGAGATACGTGTACATGTCGATGTCCCACAACGACTTCCCGAAGATTGTCGCCGGTCGGTCCGCCGTCCGGAATCCTGCGTACCCCGATCGCTGCACCTCGGGTTTGTTCGGCGGGAGTTTCGTGGAGATCGTGCCGTGGAAGCGCGCGTGCGCTGGTTCGGAGGCGGAGGCGCTCGCGGGTACGAAGTCGAGGGACGCTGTCGAGAATCCGCCCATGTCCGCGTCGCTCATCACTTTGCAGTCGTTTATGGAGTCGGGCGCGTCGAAGCTGAGGAGTTGGAAGGGACCGGAAGGTCCCTTGACACCCTCGAATTTCAAGGCTGCGGGGGCGGAAGAAGGAAATCCGGTCAGGTTACGTGGTGAGGGAGGGAAGCGGGGGAGGGGGAGACGAGTGGGATTGCTAAAGAAAGGAGAGGAGAGGAGTGCTAACCTATGTTGGAGAGCCTCTTGAATTCATCGATGCTACGCCCCCAGAAGCCCTTGGCCAGGCATGTCGTCGTCGGGCGCATGTTTTAAAGGTATAGGAGGAGGGGTGGTGTCGTGTCGGCTTATGGTGGGTAGGCAGGTATGGTTGATAGTTCAGAAGAATTCGCTTGTTCGCTTTCGTTTCAGACAGTTGGAATCGATTCGAGGAGCCAACAGGCTCAATTGCTCCTCCTTGACATCGGTAGGGCTCGAGAAAAGTTCCTTGACGCTTTACTTCAAGGCCCGGGGGGGGGGTGTTGGTTGGTGCGAATAATCTCCTTGTAGCTGGAGGGTTATGTCACTGATAGCTTATTAGATAGATACTATGTAACCACTATAAGACCGCGATAGCTTGTTTAAGTATAAATATGCAGATAACCGAGATAATGTACAGAGCTTCATAATTGCTTAACCCGGGATATGCGCCAAGATATTAAATACGTCAGGCCTGCGTCAGGTCCGCGCCCCCCTAGCCGCGCAATTTCACTCTTGACACAAGGCAGCAGCATCCGGTCCTTCTCTAAGACTCTTGCTGCTACAAATATATATACATTTATTAAGGTATGCCGGGATGGCCTTAAACATGAAGCTTGAATACATATGTATGTTAAATAGGTCTGTAGATGTTTGTAGTGTTTGTAGTGACTTGAAAGAAACCGTTATAAGAAACTTATAGCTGCCTGACTTAATAGTTTCCACCAACTCTTCAACCTCCATTATATTCTTTATTATACATTATCATCCGGTCATCCCATGTCTTCTCTCCTCCGCCCCGCCCCCCCTTTTACCCACAGGCATTATCTCGTTTTTAACGATTTATTGTCATATCCGCATATTTAATATTGCTATATCGGAATATTATCATCAACCGATAACAGTGGGGTATATTCCCTTCCCTCTCTTTCGATCAACCGGCAAGTGATCAACCTCCCTAAATGATATATCCTTTAGGTACTTGTGTAGTTACATAATATAACGGCCTTATAACAACTTAGAACATCACAATATCTCTCTCAATATTCTCTCTATCTTTGTTTACTCTCAACATCTACGCCTTTTCTTCTTCTTTTTTTTCTTTCATTATCTTGTCTATCCGTTAATATTAATCCCGTACCCCTAACCTTTCCTCTCTACCTTTAGGAATTGGTTCAGGCTCATCCTCAGTAACCGCCGAGTAGTACCTCGGTACAGCTGCCAACCACCATGGCAACAATTCGTAGTCTCGATCATACCAAGTATGTTTTTTTCTTCTTTTCCTTTTCTTTTCTTCTAGATGGCCTGCCTCCTGTTAGAGTGGCTTCATATATCTCATCCCCGGACGCTTGCTCTGTTGTATAACTCCCCTCCTTCCTAACCTGACCCACGCGCGCCGCAGATCCGAAGCCGAGCTTGCCATCAACATCAAGAAGGCCACCAACACCGACGAGACTGCCCCCAAGCGAAAACATGTTCGAAGCTGCATCGTCTATACATGGGACCACAAGTCCTCCCAGTCCTTCTGGGCAGGCATGAAGGTTCAACCCATCCTCGCCGACGAGGTTCAGACCTTCAAGGCCCTCATCACCATCCACAAGGTCTTGCAGGAAGGGCACCCTCAAACTCTCAGAGAAGCCATGGCCAACCGTGGATGGATCGATAGCCTGAATCGCGGTATGGCCGGAGAAGGCATGAGAGGATATGGGCCCCTGATCCGGGAATATGTCTACTTCCTGTTAGCAAAGCTGTCCTTCCACCACCAGCATCCCGAGTTCAACGGCACCTTCGAGTACGAGGAATATGTGAGCCTGAAGGCCATAAACGACCCCAACGAGGGTTACGAGACCATCACCGACCTCATGGCCCTTCAGGACAAGATTGAGCAGTTCCAGAAGTTGATCTTCTCCCACTTCCGGCACGTCGGCAACAATGAATGTAGAATCTCTTCCCTGGTTCCTCTCGTACATGAGAGTTATGGCATTTACAAGTTCATCACTAGCATGCTGCGCGCCATGCATTCCAGTAAGTCGACTAGTCTATGGGTTTCTGTCTATATGCTACTATCCAAAAAAGTCCTACTGACTGTATGCGCGCCTTCGCGAAACAGCAACTGGCGACAACGAGGCCTTGGAACCACTCAGGCAACGTTACGATGCGCAGCATTACCGATTAATTAAATTCTACTACGAGTGTTCGAACTTGCGATATCTAACGAGTCTGATCACCATTCCGAAACTGCCGCAGGATCCGCCGAATTTACTGGCCGAGGACGAGAATGCCCCCGCTCTTCCCGCTCGCCCTAAGCAGGAGATCGAACGCCAGCCCACCCCAGTTCCGCAGCCCAAGTCCGAAGAGCCCGACCAGATGAACGAGTTCTGGCAAAGTGAAATTGATAGGCAGAACAAGGAATACGAAGATCAGCAACGGGTGCTTCAGGAGCGTCAGCAGCAGGCACTGCTGGCTCAACAGCAAGCCCAACTACAGGCCCAGCGCGATTTCGAGGAGCAGCAACGGCAGCTGGCGGAGCAGCAGCGCAGGGAACACGAGGCGCTTCTGGCCCAGCAGGCACAGTGGCAAACTCAAGGAAGATTGGCAGAGCTGGAGCAGGAGAACCTGAATGCTAGAGCGCAGTATCAGCAAGACCAGCTCATGCTACAACAGTACGACCAACGAGTTAAGGCTCTCGAGGGTGAACTGGCTCAGATTCAGGGCAGCTACGGTCAGCAAATCACTAGCAAGGATGACCAGATCCGATCTCTCCAAGAGCAAGTCAACACATGGCGCACGAAATACGAGTCGCTTGCCAAACTCTATTCCCAACTCAGGCACGAGCATCTTGATCTCCTGCAGAAGTTCAAGTCGGTCCAACTCAAGGCCGCCTCGGCACAGGAAGCGATCGAGAGGCGCGAGAAGCTGGAACGGGAGATCAAGACGAAGAATCTGGAACTGGCCGACATGATCCGCGAGCGGGACCGCGCCCTCCACGACAAGGACCGGCTGTCCGGCAGCAATAAGGACGAGGTCGAGAGGCTCAAGCGCGAACTTCGCATGGCGCAGGACAAGGCCGACAACCTCGAACGCAGCAAAGGAAACGAGTTGTCTACTATGCTTTCCAAGTACAACCGCGAAATGGCCGACCTCGAAGAGGCCCTGCGCACCAAGTCGCGCGCGCTCGAGGAGGCCCAGGCCAAGGTCCGGGACGGCAGCTCGGACCTCGAACAGCTGCTTCGTGATAAGGAGGAGGAGCTCGAGGTCTACAAAGCGGGCATGGACCAGACCTTGATCGAGCTGAACGAGCTGAAGCTGAACCAGGGCGACACGGACCAGGCCCTCGACGGCCAGATAGATGCCCTGATCATGGCCAATCTGGACAAGATCAACGACATCATCGACTCGGTCCTCCAGGCCGGTGTTTCTCGGGTGGACGATGCGCTGTACGAGCTCGACTCGACGATGCAGGCTGGTAACCAAAATGCGTCACCCACCTACGTCCTGTCACAGGTAGAGAAGGCCTCGGCGAGCGCCATGGAATTCGCCACAGCCTTCAACAATTTTATCGCCGACGGGCCCAACGCCACGCATGCCGACGTCATCAAGGCCGTCAACGTCTTCTCGGGAGCGATAGCGGATGTGTGCAGTAACTCGAAGGGTCTGCTGCGCCTCGCTTCGGACGACAAGAAGGGCGACCAGCTCATGAACGGGGCGCGCACGGCAGCGCAGTCGACCGTGAAGTTCTTCCGCGGCCTCCTGAGCTTCCGGCTAGAGGGCATGGACCCGATCCAGAAGACGGACGTGGTGATCAACAGCAATAACGACGTGCAGATGAACCTGCAGAAGTTCAACAAGTTCATCGAGACATTCGCGCCGGGCTTCGGGCGGCTAACGAACAACAAGGGCGACCTGGGCGACCTCGTGGACTCGGAGCTCAGCAAGGCGGCGGACGCGATCGCCGCCGCGGCGGCGCGGCTGTCGAAGCTCAAGAACAAGCCGCGCGACGCGTACTCAACGTACGAGCTCAAGGTGTCGGACTCGATCCTGGATGCGGCGATGGCGATCACGAGCGCGATCGCGCAGCTGATCAAGGCGGCGTCGACGACGCAGCAGGAGATCGTGCAGGCGGGGCGGGGCTCGTCGTCGAGGCAGGCGTTCTACAAGAAGAACAACCGGTGGACGGAAGGGCTGATCAGCGCGGCGAAGGCGGTGGCGTCATCGACCAACACGCTGATCGAGACGGCGGACGGCGTGCTCTCGAACCGCAACAGCCCCGAGCAGCTCATCGTCGCCTCCAACGACGTCGCCGCCTCCACCGCCCAGCTCGTCGCCGCCTCCCGCGTCAAGGCCGGCTTCATGAGCAAGTCCCAGGAGGGCCTCGAGACTGCTTCTAAGGCTGTCGGCGCCGCTTGCCGCGCCCTCGTCCGCCAGGTCCAGTCCCTCATCAAGGACCGCAACCAGCAGCAGGACGAAGACGTCGATTACTCCAAGCTCGGCGCGCACGAGTTCAAGGTCCGCGAGATGGAGCAGCAGGTGAGTTCCCCCCCCCCCTTCTCCTTTTCTCTTCTTTTCTTTCCGTCTTTACTACAACCGAGGCTGGTTGGTATTACGGCTATAGTAGTAGTGATGATGAGGCTAACCACTTTCGTTAACAATCTTAGGTCGAGATCCTGCAGCTGGAGAACAACCTCGCCGCCGCGCGACACCGGCTGGGCGAGATGCGGAAGATCTCCTACCAGGAGGAATAAAGAAGGTTGTGGGCGATGAGAAGAATGAGCTTTAATCCTGGGCAAGGGGGGAGGTGGCGATCGTGGCTACGTTAACGCGCAACCCGACTCGATCCGGGTGTTGCGCGGTGAGGGGAGTTAGTTATTAACAGCCTGCCTAGCCTAACCTCGGTCGCATACCACTCTTATTTATATACCGAAGTATACACGCACAACAAAACCAAATCAAACAAACCGTCTGTGTAGGCGTAGGCTGGGCGAGAGAAAAAGGAGACGAAGCTGGCTCGCCCGTGAGACGCAACGCCCGGGTATACATACAAACTGAGCGAGGGCGCAGGTATGGAGATAGTTAAGGAAAGAAGAAAGGAGAGGGGAGGGAGGGGTAAGGAGAGAGGCTAGAAGCCAACTCCTGAGCTCCGGGGAGGGGGCAGGGGGCGCTCAGCACCATGTTGTCTGAATTCGATTTATCCCAGTTATACCGCGTACCCGTCCGTATTGCAGTAAAGTATAAGTAAGTAAGTAGTCCATTGGAGTAGATTGAACGCGCGCGTGGGGGTAGTATGTCATGTATATGCAGAGACAAGAGAATAGGAGAGAATATTGCACGAATTTTGAAGAATGAAAGAGAGGTGCTGGTGAAAGGGGTAAGGGGAAGTAGATGTGGGAGGGGGGTGGAAGTGAGCCCGTAGCCTCGGATTTAACTTACCCTCTTACATAAGTAAACTAGAAAGAAGTAGATATCAAAGAAGAAACCGCACTGCACTGATATATGTCTTACGCGTGGGGTTTTTCCCGAGTGCTTTTTTAATTGTGTGGGTGGAGAGTGGTTTATATATATATATAGTAGGTATAGTCTATGAGTGGAACTAACACAATCTATCTTTTTTTTTCTCTATTGCATCGTCGCCCATCCCTTTCTTTTCACGCACTCTCTCTCTCTGTTATGCTGAGTACGCTGTGTGCCATTCCTATATCCCCAATACTCTCTCTCTCTCTCTCTCTCCGCGCCAGAAATACGATAGGTCAGGGGTTATTTAGCTAAGTACGTATTGTATATTTACGTGTGTGAGTGCGGACATTCATTTACCAGCCGGACAGGAAAGATAGACGAGGACACCGTTCTTCTTCATGAAGGGATACACCCACCCACCAAGTACTTGAGGATATGTTTATGTATGTAGGTAGGTAGGTCTTCATGAGAGGGATTCAAAAGGGGTTAGGGGGAGCAGGCTGGCAGGCAGTGCCGCAGTAACAGGCATCCATCTCCCTCTCTCTCTCTCTTTTAAATAAGACTTTACTTTGGTTCTGGTCTCCTATGTATATTCGAAGTTCCTCAAGGGGGCAGTATCACCATTTCCATCTAACGACCTAACGACCCACCCCCGGGCTTCTCCCATCGTCTCGCCGTCCTGTCCTCATTCCCATATCCTCACTCTGCACTGCCGCCTCGCAGCCCCTTGCCCTTGAATATAGCCCGACACGAAGATAGGATATATATACGTCCCAATTATCAATAACCCCCCCCCCCCGCAGTACGAGTCCAGTTTTCTTTCTCGTAAATAAGTGAATGAATGAAATGTATAGACGTGTAGACCAATCACAGGGGCACGGAGAAAGGGGAACCCAAGACTTTAGATATCCCTCTCTCGACCTCCTCGTGGCCTGGTCTGGTGTCGTAAGTCATGGACCTTTCGATAAAGTCAATATATATATAGACATAGACGAGAAAGAGGAAGTATTTTGGTTTTTAAAAACTGTTGTAGTTTCGTTACTGGTAAGGGCTGGCTTATATATATACGTACATATATGTATAAGAAGGAAGGGCAGGTGGGCAGGGCAGGTGGTGTTACAATCCTATATATAAAGACGGGCAGATAAACAAGTTCAGACAGAAAGAAAGAGACATATACATAAAATATTAGATCGATTAGACTTTTCGACTCCTACTCATCGAGGCTGCCTTTATCATTTATCTAAAAAGCATTCTCTACCCCTATGTGCGACCTCCCCTGCTTCACACACTCACACACACACACTCTCTCTCTCTCACGTGTAGAAGTCCTGTATAGCCTGCTCCATATAAGCCCCGTATAGTTACTATAGTTACATCACCTGGGCAGTTAGCTAGGTAGGTAAGTCAACTGGTCCCGAATCGGGGGGAGGGGAACCGAAAAACCAGAAACCAAAAACCAAAAACGCCAAAAACAGCCAAAACACAGCATATTTCTACCCCTTATAAAATCATATCACGACAGCCATGAACAAAAAACACCACACCACATTCACATATTTACATTTACACTCACATTCCCACAGCAAAAAAAGTAACACTAATCTTACTCATCATCGCGGGCGGATGGTCAAAAAAAAGAAAAGAAAGGGAAAAAGGGGCGGCGCGACTATTGTCTTTTACTTAATTGATCTCTTCTTCTTCTTTCTCTTTGATAAAACTCGACTTTTCCCCCTTTCGTCTCCTCCTTTATCCCCTCTCCTATCGTATCTTAATCTTCTCTTCCAACGTCCCCCTCCCCCCCTCCTCTCCCTCCCTTCGTCCTTTTTCTTTCTCTTCATTCTTGTCGTCGGACAAGACCAGAAAGAGAAAAAAAAAAGCCAGGAAGAAAAAGAGAAAGAGAAAAAGAAAAAAGAAGTGCCTGCTTCCCTCGTACGTACGTACGTTTTGTCTGTTCGTTCGTTCGTTCGTTCGTTCGTGTAGCTGTAGCGCGCGCAGAAGGGGGGTGTTATTCCCCTCCCTATCTGTCCCTCTTTCTGTCCCATCCGCCTCCCTCTCTCCCTCTTCCATTACGCCAGAGACCAAACCATATCATATCATATATAATATATACACATACATATATATGCATGTACACCAAGCCAAACCGAACCAAACCGAACCAGAACAAAAAAAGGGGAGGCCTGGCCTGCGCCGTATCCGAGAGGGGGCGGGGTATCTGCAAGTATCCTAACCTCGCCTTTTTTCATCTTTTCCAACCTTCAAAACGGAGACCCCCCGGATCCTGAGAGTATATAGAGGGGGGGTTGTCATGACACCCGGTAGGGGGGACGTCTACTGGGACAATCCATCTCGTCTCAGAAGAAGATACAAAGCGGGTAAAGATGTGTACTGATCATCTTATTCGCAGGGTACTCTGCATCTGTTGCTGATGTCCTTCCATGTGCTGAAGTAGTGGCGACTAGAAATATATCCATGCTGGGATGAGTTATGAAAGAAGAGAAACTGCTGCTCGGGCCGAAAACACATACAGAGTAAGATGAAAGAAAAATCATGTATGTGTGCTGGGTATAATGAGAATAGAAAAAAGAAAAATGGGTATGTAGAAGTTAATAGCCTCCACACAGGACCAGTTATGACACGGGCTACAGCGACCAGTAATGTCGCAGACGAGGTTGCAAGTGCAAACCGTCGATGCCCAGTTTATGTAAACCTAGAAGGGTGGGCCTGTAGGACGAATGAGTCAACAACGCAAGTGCGCATCGTCAAACAGGCTGGTCAACTATAAACCCGGATACGCCGACCCAGGTATCATGCCTCCCCCCGCGCCTCTGGCTGGGCTCGGGTTCCCACCACGGGTTGTCGGTAGCTGAAAGTCTGGGTTGCTATTAAGAACATTCACTTCGTTTCTAACCGGCCTCCGTGGCGGTGCTTGTTGGCCGAACCCTGGGCCCGGCGGGGGGTTCCAGCGAGGATTAACGCCTCGTTGCGAGACCGAGGTAAACCCTGACCGCTCGGATATCGCGGGACTCCTAGAGCCCGAGGCAGCGTGTATATCCTCGTAGGAGCCATGAGCATCCTGACCCAGGTTTAGCGTGGGCGGTGCTGGCTCCGCAAATCGTGGGTCTACATCCTCGTAGTAGTCACCCGGCTCAGACGGGGCGCGTTGTGAGGGAGCCGCTGATCTGTTCCCCGGCAACTCCTGGTTGCGAGTTTGTATGTTCAGAGGCGCCGGGAGACCTGACGGATGCGGGACACCCGGCGACGACCGGCCAGGCCCTTGGTTCCATGCTTGTCTCGGCGGGGCGTATTGGCTACAACGTGTTAGCTAATGTACAACGCCAGTCAGTGTCCAGAAAGACTTACTCGTCATTGCTATACCTGCTACCATCACTCATTACCTCGTGTCTTGGTGTCGCTGACGAAGTCCTTGCCTGCTGTAAAGCTAGCATCCCAGCCACGTCCGCATCACTGTCTCTCAGCTGGTTGAACTGGCCGAAATTTTGAGGGGGGTGCGAAGGGCTTCCCGTGCTAGCGTTCATTTCCACAGCCTGTCCGACTCGGTCGTCCCTTGGATCTTCCATGCCAGGTAGCGGCGGCGGCGACTCGGCTCTAGGTAGTTCGCTGACTCTATCGGGGTTATAGGCTTCGTAACCGCCCGCCCCCGCCGGGCCTGGCGAGACGCTGGGCATCGGCGGATTTAAATTCATGTCGTATGAACCGCCTGGCGGGGCGGGAGAAGCTTCCCGGCCCGGCGGGTAGTTTCCATATGCATCTGGCGGCGGGGGTCTGCGATCATACGGTCCACCTCCCGGGTAACCCGGAGGCGGCGGCCGTCCACCCCGCATTCCGTTTCCACCGTAACCACCACGAGGACCGTATCCGCCTCTGCCACCAGGCCCCGGTCCGTATCCTCCTCTTCCACCGGGACCCGGACCATAAGCGCCTCTACCGGGAGGGCCGTAGCCGCCTCGCCCATTCGGTGGCGGGCCGTAACCAGGTCCATAACCACCCCTGCCGTAACCTCCTCGCCCCCGGTACCCGCCTGGCGGCCCACCACGTCCTCTCGAATTCATGCGCTCAGATGACGGCCCTCGTCGCATGGCATAACCATCTTGGGGCGGGCCAATAGGGTTGCCGTATGGATCCGTTCGCACTGGAGGGGTGGATCCAGACCTCTGGGGCCCGCTATAAGCAGTCTCGGCGGTACTCATATCGGGGGGTAAGTTGTTCGGCGATCTATCGGACGCGGACGTCAGGGGCATTCGCTCATCGCTACTGCGGTCGTCCTTCTTTTGCTCATATGTGGCAAAAGTAGGCAACTTATCTGTCGTAGTAGGGCCTCCATTGACCGAGGGTATGGTTGGCGAGAGGTTGGAATTTGCGGCGTTGGCGGCTTCCTGCTGAGCTTGCCGGGCGTAGTAGTTCTCCCCACTCATTTCAGCATTCTCGGCTATCCGCTTCTTCCTAGCTTTCCGGCTGACGAGGGTCCGGCGCATAGCGCATGAGACAATGAAGCTGATGAAGACGAGAATGGTAGCAGCCAAGACCAGATATGAACCCCAGGCCATGTGGGGCACGAAGAGTAAGACATCGATTAGAAATGAGAGAAGACATGTTAGAAAGGTGATAATGCCAAAAATGAAAACTATTAGTAGATACCGAGAAGAATGTGAAGGGGCATGCACGTGGGCGACAATGGCCATGACCAACATGACCAAGGTCAAGAAGCAGGCGATGGGATGAACGATGAGAATCGTAGATAATGTCGTTCGAGTCGCATCCGGAAGGTCGAAAGTGGCGGACTGAGAAGGGGTAAAGAGATCCTCTGGGAGAGATGGTCAGTACGGATTGGAATTGAAATAGCTTCTTCAAAACGGCATATAGGGAGGGTAATCGGCGTTCTTACTAGTATTATATCCGATTTCGATAGGACTACAGTCATCTCCCTTGCACCAACCGAAAACGCCAAAACTGACACCCTCATATGTGCCTAGCGGAATGGCTTTGATAATGGGGGTGGATATGACGGAGAGGAGCAGCAGGGCGAAAGCTGCGAAAAGCAGTACGGACAGCGGCGTAGCTGGTCGCAACATTTTGACGGCGACTAGCAGCGCGCCGCCGACTCAGATGAGCCGCGACACTAGGAAATGGAGGTTGCTCAGAAATTTGGGACTCCCACTGGAAAATGAATCCTGGGCTCGTCTCCTTTGCAGATATCAAAGGTAGAGACGTAACGGAAGTGGATGGCGGGACCGAAGCGATATCGATATCGAACGTGGCGACATGTAGAAACGGTGCGGACACAAGCTTAATACAAATCTAGTGATGTCGATGTTTCAATTCGGGTCGGGACTTCCAGAGCAAAGTCGAGTAGAGTAATAACCAGATGGTGTTTGCGTGTTTGCGTATAGACGTGTCGTCGGGTTTTCGGTTTGTCGGTTTGTCGCCGTGCCTGCGCGTCTGCGTGTGTATATGTCCGGCTTTTCCCTTTTCCCTTTTCCCCCTTCTTCTTCTTCCCACTCTCTTCCACTGTTCCACTCTTCACTACCAGGTGAACCAAAGTCGAATCAAAAAGAGATCCTCTCGAGTCGCACAAAAAAAAAAGAGGGTATTAACTAATAATTAACTGAGACCGAAACTGATCCAGAACCTGAAGCCATCCAAAGACTCGTCCTGGCTTAATCGTCGAGTCGACCTGTCGCCGAGAGCGGATGATTACCAAAAAGGGGGGGCGGAAAGAAGAAAAAATAAAAATAAAAGAGATTGAAAAAGAGTGACTAGGTTGAGGGCGCTGGAATCAACAGCGACGGCAATTGCACTCTCTCTATCTTTTCTCTCGTACTGTCTCTCTTTCTCTCCCACTTCGGAATGGCTACGCCGGAATCCTCTCGCTACCTTAGGGCCCGGGTAGGTACGGTGAATTCTACGTTCCAGTGTTAGTTGGAAAGGTTTACTTGGAAGGTCAGTTGGAGTTGGATAGCCGTGTCTAAAACGGGGAGAAAATAGATTGTAGGGTAGGGGTGATGGATGGGGTTGAGAATAGAAAGGATCGAGGGCGCGATTGCGTGAGAGTGGGCTAGAGTGGGCAGTGGGCAGTGGGTAGGTGGTAGGAGAGGAGTTAAGGAAGTGGGCAGAGTGGAGGAGAACAGTAGGTAGGTAGTTAGTATGTAGTGTAGAGGACGAAGTTGTTAGCCTCTAGGGCTAGTAGCTAGCTCTAGTATTCCGCACCTAGGCAGGCCTACATACAACGGATATACATAGTACCTAGGTAGGAACTACCCGTGGTCCTCGAGAGTCAAGGCAATGGAACCTTGGAACGAAAATACCTATTAGGGTAGGATTGCGATTTCCTGAAGAAGAGTGTGACTTTGGTAAGGCGGGCAGGTACACCCACCTACCTTGGTAGGGTAAATACACACACATATACGTACGTACATTTGATACCGAGAGAGGTAGCACAGAGTGTGATACAAAAGGCAATACTGGAATACAATGAGTATACACAGGCCGGTGGTTGATAGGTTGGCATGAGTGAATACCTACTGCCTGCCCTACATAGTATGTACCTCAGAATGGGAAAGTTGTGGTCGGTTGTAGTCGGTTATGTGTGGTAGCAGTGGTGGTATCTATGGGTTAGGGAGGAGAAGTATGTAAAGTAGGTAGTTAATAACAGAGCGAACGGGAAGGGCAAGAGCCAATTTGGCAATTCAAGCAATTTTAGGGGCGCGTCCAAGAATTGAGTTTATTGGCGTTTGGGGTCCGGGGAGCTGGACAGGGGTTGAGGGGAAAGTCAGATGTCCAGGGTACTACTACTTTATCGCATTTCACGGTTAGCGCAGGTACCTAAACCTACCTAACGTACGTGCCTATCAGTCTTTTTAGTCCAGGCACCTGACGTTCCCGAGGTCATGCTCGAATGCTCTCCGTAAGTAGCAACTCAACAACTCAATGATATCTTTCTCGGGAGTTCTTATTCATAGCTCCATGTCCAAAATCTAGCCGGGTCGCAACAATCCAATGTCATCATTCGGAGGAAATTCACGCAGAATCCTGATCTTGGGGGAACCCACATAAAGCATCGCAATCTCTCTCTGTTACTTAAGTACTTTATGTATAAACGGGCCCGGGCCAGACAGGGCTCGACCGGGCGGGTGTAAAGTGACCGGAAAGGCCATAACCTCCAGTAACAGTTAGCTGATCCGATGCAACTAATGCAACGCTAATGCTTATCTTCGTTCCTTATTTTGGAGGGGCTCGTCTGCTAGCTAAATTGGTGTATCCATTGGAACCTTGAAGTTGCAGTTGCTGTAGTTTGTATGCAAATATCCATATCTATACGAACGATTTCGTATATCCATGGATCTTGCTTTCGTACCAGGTATGTTACTCGATGGAATGCTGCTGCTGCTGCAGCAAATGCGGGCAGAACACACGTTACACACCGCACCCGCACGCGATAGGTACATAACCGTCTTACAATAGATCTGACATGCATATAAATACTTCCAAGGTTTCAATTCAAGGTATAAATGACGACACCCTCTAGATTGGAAGTCTAGATCCTTCTTAACCTGCTCTATGGCTCCTCCTGCCCGCCGGCCGACGGACTTACGCACCATGGTATGGATACAAAGTATACATGGACAGTAGACGGTGGTAGTATTTCGATGAGCAGGAAACAGATTGCCAGAACTACCTAACCATGATCTGCAGACACAAACTGCACATCCCAGATGTTCTACGGGTCATAAACAGCGCTCATACATTACGGGCACATTACGTACGTGCCTGTTTGGGTAACACAAGAAACCCCAAACCTCTCCCGCCTGCATTATGTAGGGGCGGGAGTGGGACACCTTGCCTAGGTGGGAGAATCAAGACTTATTTTTTTTTTCATGCGCTTACAAGACGAAGTCTCTCACTCTTCTACGCGCTTCAGGTTGGCTGCGTTGCTGCGGTCCACGCACTGCATACGTATATATACCACGCGTCGTCTCCTATAGCGACGTAGTTGATCACCACTTACACCTTATCCACCAAGCCCACGCATATATCTCCACACACGAGGCACGAGCACAAGATTCGGCGCCTCACTTCGCGGCCTTGAAACGGGACTCTCTATCTGTGACCCGATCCGTTCTGCTTTGACCATCATTCTTCCGGGGCCGTCGCACCGACGTCAACCATTATTGGGGCGGCAATGGGGGCGGCATCTAGGTCCAGCTTTTCCCGTCTTCTTCATAGAAATCTCGAAATCAATCATGAGCCTCCCCGGCTTATCTAAAGTAAAAGTGGAGTACCTAAGGTAGGCATGTAGGCAACTACTTTAAAATCCATGTAGGTGCCGGGAAATGACAACCCCCCAGCTAGCCGTTGAAGATGAATTATTAGCATTTATATATCCAAAACAGACCACGTACTATGGCTGGTTGTACATAATGGCTATAGTGGCGCCTGATCAGACGCCGGGCCAGAGCCGGCCCTCCCTGCGCAACTGACTGCGCGCGCGACCACGCCCGCCGGGGGGTTGAGGTTCGGCTCTGAAACTGCCGCCGCAGGTTTTGTGCAGATCATGTTTGACCCGGTATTATTGTCACTTTTTGGCTGCAGGTGAGCTTAAGGTGAGCGAAGTTGGCGAGCCAGCGGACACGCACCTGGTCTGGTGAAAATAATGTGATTGCCAATTTGCCTGTCACCAGACTGTTAAATATATATGGTTGCTGCATTCCATTTACACCTGCATAGAGAATTTATCCCTTTCTTTTTTTCCCCCCAAGTTCACATTCGCTGGGAGCGGCCGGGGGGCTTACCAGCTGTAACTGTACATAGTAAGAGCTATGACGAAATGCTCCGCTTAGGTATTCAACAAAAATACAATTTGGAACATGCCAATCCTTACACCCTTTGGGCTGGTTACCACCTTTATAGATAATGGAAGAACAACAAGTAGAAAATAAATCTTGCTGAAACAAATTGACCTCAATGTCCTGATAAACAACAGTTCTGACAGTGGAAGTCTTTTCTGAGAGTTCGTTAATTGTTGTAATTACGGGCTGTCGCTTGTCAGCATTACTCCACACATACCTAAAGTACATATACGTGATATGCTTATTAGGTACCTAGTAAGTGGAGATGTCGCAGTCGGCCTTGATGGACGGGCGAAAGCAAAGAAAAAGCCGACGACTCGGGGCCGCCGGTGATAAGATAAAAATATTCGTACATGCACACCTAAGTATACATGTATCGGTACCTACGTAATAAAAACCGTATCAGCGTCATCACCATATCCTGACTTCGACGTTCTTTGTCAAGCCCCTCCAGTCTTTCCCCCTTACTCATACCTGGACCTCTTAATGAGAGGGCATACTACGAGTGAACGACTGCTTAAAAGCTACACCAAGAATTTTCGATTAGAAGAGCAAAAATACGCCGCATAGACTTCCGCTACATTATGTAGAAGATCCGTTATCCACCTTCTTTACAACCCCTCCCCTCACCTCGCCAACCCGGGCAGCCCGGGCAAACGAACAGGAGCAGTATCCGCAGTAGGCAGCCGAATCGGTCCGAGAATCATACCCCGCTATGTTGCGGCAGCGCATAGCAACGCTCTGCACCCGCCGGCAGACCGGCCGAGCCGGAACGATCGCCAGCCCCCGGCGCCATGACGCCCGCCCCGCTCTCACGCGAGCGCTCCCCCACCGGACATTGCCGCCAATGCGCACCATGCAAACCGGAGCGCCCTTCGAACCGCTGCGCCCGCCATCACCCTCGTCCCTCGGCAAGCCGCGCGCCGCGCGCTCGTACCGGCGCACGCGGAAATGGGGGCGGCGGGCGCTGATCCTCTCGGTAGGCGCGGGGGCGCTGTACCTAGCGGACAACCAGCTGCTAGCGTCGGGGGTGGCGCGGTCGTTGCGGACGTTCGGGCTCGGGCTGTTCGTGGCGCTGGACTACAAGCTCAATTTCCGACCCGAGCCGCTCACGGGCGGCACCATCGAGGACCTGCACCGCCGCAGCGCCGAGCGCCTGTTCGACCTCCTCCGCGCCAACGGCGGCCTCTACCTCAAGATCGGCCAGGCCATTGCCATGCAGTCCGCGGTGCTGCCGCCGGAGTTCCAGCGCATGTTCGCCCGCATGTTCGACGACGCGCCCCAGGCCGCCTGGGCCGACGTCGAGAAGGTCATCCGCGGCGACTTCGGCGGCCGCGGTGCCGAGGAGGTCTTCGGCGTCAACTTCTCCGGTGAGGAGGAGCAGGGCGGGCGCGCGGGGCTGATGGAGCGGCGGGCGCGCGCTAGCGCCAGCGTCGCGCAGGTGCACTGGGCGCGGCTGCCGGACGGGCGGGAGGTCGCGGTGAAGCTCCAGAAGCCGGAGATAGCGAAGCAGGTGGGCTGGGACCTGTGGGCGTTCCGGGTGGTGATGCGGGTGTACGCGCGGTGGTTTGATCTGCCGCTGCAGGGCGTCGTGCCCTTCGTCACGGACCGGCTCATGCTCGAGACAGACTTCGAGGCCGAGGCGCAGAACTCCGAGCGCATGCGCGCCCTCGTCGACGCCGAGCCCGCCCTCCGCGGCCGCGTCTACGTGCCCCGCGTCTACCCCGAGTTCACCACCCGTCGCGTCCTCGTCACCGAGTGGATCGAGGGCGTGCGCCTCTGGGACAAGGACGCCACCACGGGACGCTGGCTCGGCGGGCGCGACGTGGGATCGCCCGGCACCGGCGATGGCGCCGCCCTAACATTCACGCCGGCGGACCTCGCGGCCGCGCGGCGCGAGCTGCGGGAGAACCCACTGCGCGAGCAGCTCAAGCCGGACCGGGAGACGACGTGGCGGGGCCGCAGCGGTAAAGGCGGACTGGGGCTCACGACGCGGGAGGTGATGGGGACGATCGTGGACCTGTTCGCGGCGCAGATGTTCAAGTTCGGCGTGGTGCACTGCGACCCGCACCCGGGCAACATCTTCGTGCGGCGGCTGCCGTCCGGCAAGGCGCAGGTCGTGCTCCTCGACCACGGCCTCTACGTCTACATGTCGCCCCGCTTCCGGCACCAGTACAGCCGCTTCTGGAAGGCGCTCATGGCCTTCGACAACGCGACCATCGCCGAGGTCACCCGCGAGTGGGGCATCCGCGGCGCGCCCGACTTCTTCGCCAGCCTGACGCTAATGCGGCCGTACGAGGGCGGGGAGGCGGGAAGTCAAGGCGGCGGGCTGGGTCGCAGGGCGGCGCGACACCTCGAGGGCCGCACGGCGGCGGAGGCGCATTTCGAGGCGCAGCGCCGCATGAAGGAGGGTCTGCGGGACGTGCTGGCCGACGAGGAGCGGTGGCCCAAGGAGCTCGTGTTCATAGGCCGCAGCATGCGCGTCGTCCAGGCCAACAACCAGTTCCTCGGCAGTCCCGTCAACCGTGTCAAGCGCATGGCCCTCTGGGCCAGCCGCAGCCTGTACCAGGACGTCGGATTATCGTGGCGCGACCGCTTCGGCTACGCCGCCCGCCACCTCCTGTTCCGCGCCGTCCTCCTCGCCTCCGACCTCGCGTTCCTCGCTGCTAAGGTCCGCCAGTGGCTCGGCTGGGGCCGCGGTATGGATGATGAGCTCGAGCTTCGCGTGCGTGATATGGCCCGCGAGATGGGCGTCGAGCTCCAGCATAACGTTTTCGAGGGCTGATTTTTACCGGGCGTTAACCCTCCATACACACAGACACACACGACATACACTCTGCTTTTGTACAAACTTTTGTTGGGCCTTTATGGCGGGGTTCCTTGGTTTCTGGTTTCTGGTTCTGGTTCTGGTCTTCTTGATAGATAGAACGGGTAGGTGGTGATGGCTGTTGGCGGAGGGGGTGTGACTACTGACTACTTAGACTAAAGTAAGGTAGTCTGGCGGCTAGATGTAGATGACGATAGCACGGCGCGGTCGTCTTGCTCGGGTCTTGGTCTTGTATGATACCAGATGTGACAATATACACAAGAAGCTTAGACGGATGGATGCATGGGATCAGATGGATGGGACTTTGCATGCTCCCGCTAATTCACCACTACCTTATCTACAACGTCACTGTAGTATATCGCACGTACAATCCGCCCAGTTATCATTATGATTATTATTGCCTTTTTTGACATCTGACACCCTACAGCTATCGTCCGGTTACCCTAAACCCCCCTTGGCACTTTCACTTATATGTATGTAGGACAGCCTTATCGTACATACAGTGAGTGGACGTCGAAGGACCTGCCCTGCCTCCTGCCCAGAGCAAGCGAGATAACGACGACCTGCCGCCACCATGATGCTGGCATATAAATATTTTGCCATGTACCGAGCTTGACCATCGTTCTTTCCATCGGGCGCGTATAGACTGATCTCAGGGGAACTAATACTACCCCTCATACAGGCACGCATGCTTGCAGACATGTATATATATCTACTCTATATCATCATACGTAGATAGTAGGGTAGATATATAGTAAGTAGTATGTCAACGGATAAACCGTTCATCCACACGATCACGTCGTCGTCTGGTGGAGACTACTAGCCCGTACATAATTGGACTTTAACATCTTACTACCTACAATACGGCCCTCGATGTTCCCAGCAGGCAGGTAGGCAGGCGGGCGCTTCGTCGGAGGTTCTCATGATTGGACACACACTGCTGCTGCTGCTGCTGGCGTCGGCGGCGCCAATTTTGTATCCGTGGATATTTACTTACAGTTAGTACCTTGCCTCTTTTGCCTCTTTTTCCCTTTACCTTTTTCTCTTTTCTACATACACGACAACGCGGGCTCCCGCGCCAAGCTGCAATTACTTATGTAGTTAAATCCTCCGATGGTGATGATGATGCAGCGGGGGGATGGCCAATGGACGGACGAAGCGACACGCCCAGGTTGTTCGGTTGACCTAAGAAACTGGGGAGTCACCTGAGCCAACCTTAGTTATCCGAAACTCATGCTGTGCGATGTAGGCGGCGGGACTGGGGGTTGCACTGCGTGGAGGGAAGTGGATGGAGAGGGTAGGGTGGCAGGTGGGTGGGAGTTGTATAAGAAAAGTGCCCGCTTGTCTCGGGGATATTCTATCGGTAGAGATGCGTGTCGTGGTATATATATAAAGAGAGAACCAACACGACTCTTGAGAATATAGTGATAGTGATGCCGAGAACATAATGGATCTACCTAGTCCTGCACGGCACTGTTATAGAGCAAGCTGAAAACTACTCTGTCTAAGTACCTGACCTAATACTCACTCAGTATTCGGTATTGAAGAAAGAGAAGCCTACTATAACTACACGTAACTATGCATGTGGTAGTGGAACCCCGGACCATCTTGGATCCATCTTTTCAAGTGGAGACGAATTATGGGACGGGATCGTCTGGTACCTACTTAGGTAATTAAGCAGCCCCCCCCCCCTTTTCAATCTCAAACGATGTGGTCGGGTGCTGCTGCAAAGCCGCATCGAATGCGCTGCGATGATGCGATGCGATGCGATGCGCCTGCGTATCAGTGTGCATTATGCATTAGCTGATCTTCCACAGATATACATACAGCTGGGCAGTTCATATATGTATGGGTATCTAAGCAACCCCCTTCCCTCCTAACCCCCCTAAGACTCCGGGTTCTCTTACTGGCACCTTCACAGCTGGTAAGGAGGGAACATTTGTTTTATTTATTAGTGGACGCGCAGCGCAGCCCTAGGGCCTGGTCAAGTTAAGATGAGCGATAAGCAGATCAGATACACTTGCATCAATGGGTGGATACGGAGTTCGAGGTTTAGAGATCTCTACCCCAGTTCATCTAATCTATGTATGTTATGGATGTAGCAGGGCTCTAGCTAGGCCCTTTCATCTTTTCGTCCTTCATTTACCTGGTACGTGCCCAAGTTAAGTTGTGTCCACTGTCTTGCGTGCGCCGGTTCTGGCTGTGTATTATATGGTGCTAAGAGAGTTAGCTTTAAAGGCCCGAATTTTTGGTATTAGTCGCCCGACTACAACCTTCATTTACACTTGCGCCGGCGCCGTGCCTAAGATTGGTTACTTTGCTCCTTCCTCTCTCTATCCTTTCTACTACTATCCCCGCGCAGTAGGAGTTGGGCAGAAGTTGAATGGGACCCGAGTGAACCTTCCTTCCCATTGGTAGCTTGGGTGTCGGCTGCTAGTCATAATGGTACCTGCATTAAGCCCGCGTCCGCCTGCCCGCTTGCCCACTTCGCCCCTCCCCTTTACTTGCACTTGTAATAGCTGCGTCGTTCCATGCCGGGATAAGTACCTTTGGGAGTCTTGGGGGGGTGGAGGGGGTATTTCCTTTCCCTCTTCCTAAAATGCACCATGCACCCCGCTGATTGGACCAGTAATCTGAGGCAAGCGTTCCCTCCCCCTGTAAGAAGTCTTGGGATTGGAGGTTGGTCCCCTATTCGAACTCGGATTGGGGTTTGAAGCCGGGGAAAGAGGAACACCTTCCAGGGCTGTTACGGCTCACCCGTGTCAATTAAATGTTGTTTTAAACTTTTGGTGGCATGGTACCTTATTACTTACGTACGATCCTGCTCAGGTTTACCAGGTTACGTCTCCGTTCATCGATGTTTCTTCTCTTCTCGATGGATCATGGAAGGGGGTTAAACTGGCCTGAACTGGTAGAATTAGGATAGGGCGGGCATGTTGTCCTTTCAAACACATGACAACTGTAGAATGTTTTATGTTTCGATCTGGGTATGTTTCGTATGAATACCGCATACTATAATATCTACAACTCCCGAGGTCTCTCGATGACATTTTTAAAAAGTGTCTCTCAAGATTGTAACATCGATAGATAGCTCTCAAAGGAAGGTACTTGCGTTTCCGTAGTTGTTACCCGTGGACTGCTTGTTACCCGACTTGTCCATCACCCAATTCTAACCCTTCTAACACCAGCAGACCGGGTTTGACCCCAGTGCTACCCGTAGACTCCTCTACCTCCTTCCCTACTACTAGTATGTACCTAGAGTAAGTAGAGTGTAGGAACCTAGTCCGATCATCAATCGACTCTCCTGGGTTTTTCTCTTCCTCTTCCTCCTTCAACCTTTAAACCTTATTATACTTCACCGGCGCGAATTTCCTGGACGTCTCGTAGCACGCCAACAGAAACCCAATTCGAAGAAGGAAAAGTAAAGCAATTACCGTCCTAATCATCAAAAATACCGCCGCAGGATCTTTCCATTCTGATTTCCTCTTTCTTTCTTTCCCTTTTTTTTTCTTTCCAACCATTATTCTTCCAACTTTCTTGGGTTTGGTTCGACGACCACCTAATTACCTCTCTCTTTTTTCTCTCTCTCGAAACAGGCGCCTCACGGTTAGGCCCGTCTTTTAAGACAACGTCTGAGACCAATCTTCTTTTTTTTCCCCTCCCCTTCTCTCTTTTTTGTTCCTTTTTATATCTCGATTCCAGATCCATACGCACGATTCACCAGTCGCTAAGCGACCTCCACTCGTCGATCGATATCGCAATTACTTTCATTCCAATCGCAGCCCGCAGCCGCAGTCGCAGTCACCATCAGGTCAGTTCGCGCGTTTAGTTGCTTCTAAAATGCAACCACCTCCACCTTACCTACTTACTATTCCTGCCCCTCTCTACGTTTGTACCCGGCATCCGTCTCGTCGCGCGCAAACTATCGCACACCACTCACTACCTTACGTGGTTTTCGGATCGCTCTGGGTATTTGTTTGGTTGGCAGGTTGTATGGACATTCTCGAAGGGACAGAAGAAACCTAGCCAAGCGCGTAGGGGGGTCGCATTTCTTGGTCGATCATTAGAAAGCGCATGCTCCTGCATATCCACCTACTTGGGTAAATCTACCTGCCTACCCAGGTACCTACCTACCTAAGCTATGGATTTGATCTTCTGGCGCTCTCTTGAAGCATTAAATCCATGCATGGAAACATGGATGGACGTTTGGATGCCATTGGCGTCACCAACGCCCCTTCCATATCCTGCGACTTTGTTTTTGCCAGCAATGGCCCAGGATTCCTGCCTACCTAAGTGTAGAGACCCCTGTTACTTTGTTATCAGACAACCAAGGAGGGTGGGAGCGCTCTTGCTCCTATTCCTATGCCTGTCTCTAGAAACGAATCAGTTGGATGACGCGCGGTCCTCCCTATTTCAGCTATTTGCTGTCCATGGATGTTGCCTCATGCTTGTATTAACATACCAATTTGAATTTCGGCGCGAAGCTCTACCAACGACAAAAGACTGACTTTAGGATTCCCAATATAGTACCCCACCCGCGACAGGCTCACTCACCTTTTTTCAATTCTTTGTTCTCTTGTTCTAGCGTTCGAGTGTGACAAAGAATCCCAAACAGCCACTTACTATCGAAATTCGACTTGGCCAGTAAAGAAACGCAGTCCGCACGTAATCGCAAATCAGTAAAGCGACTAGTCAACCCGACAACCTACGTCAGCCAATCGAACGATAAGTCATCGCATACGCGGGCGCAGACGCAACCAACCAAGGAAAAGTAGGCACATACAACTCTCGTATTCGTGGGCGGTCCTTCTCTTCTTCCCCTCGTTCCGTCGTGTAGTTACCTACATACCTACCACATATAGGTAAAGGTACCTGTCTACTTCTTTGCGACTCCCCTCTCCTACCCGATTATTGCCGGATGAGATCATTCCACACCACAAAGAAGGCGTAGATCTCATTACTCCTCTGCTCTTTCCTCGCAACCGATTTGAACGACCGATCGAACCAACCAGCAAGCCTATCGTCGGTTTTAACTCCTTTCTCTCTCGGCGGCACTCACCTGGATCAATCCAGCGACGTCAACATTTTGTGCAAGCAAGCTCTGCTGCCAATCTCTAACAACCCAACCTTCTCTTCGCTCTCGGAGGACGTTCCTCGTTTTCTTCGCGAACTGTCGCGGAACCAACGTAGCCGTGCTGATTGTGGTCGTTCTTTGATGCTCGCAAATGAGTCAAAGTCAAGAACAACGTCGATCTGGTTTCGGGATGTTGCTTCGACGCAGTAAATCCGGGGACCTTGGTAGCAAGGGGAGGAAGAAGGGACAGCAACAGCAACGTCAAGAAATCGTCCCCAAATCCCCTCCTCGCTTACCCGCCCTTTACAATGGCGCCCAACCTCCTGAACTACAGTCCTTCGGCGGCGAGATGCGTCCCGACTCGCTTGCCATCGTATCTGGAAAAGTTGACCATTCATTCCATCACTACCCTCCTAGGGCCTCTATGGATCCGGGACGCCCGTCCATCTCGTCTAATGTGCCGCCCGTCCCGCCGATCCCCGACGGAGGCTATGTAGATCCCTACGCTCGCACTGAAAGCATGACACATCGCGGCCGGTATAGCTACGCGAGCAGTGCTATCAGCACTATCAACAGCCCCCGAAAGGTTCGCAGACGGAAGGATCCTACACCATTCAAGTACGTTGGCCTTTTTTTGCTCCTATTGAACTGGTTCGTATAATCCCCATTTGGCTGACTTTGTATCCACTCTAGCATCTTGATTGTCGGCACGCGCGGTTCGGGGAAAACCTCATTCCTCGAATTCCTCAAGACGTCTCTAGCCCTGCCACCCAAGAAGAGGTCACAACGCTCCACTGAGATAGAAATGGAAGTCTCACTCAACGCCACACCCTCGGGTGGTTTCATACCGCACTATCTCGAGAGTGAGATCGACGGCGAGCGCGTAGGCTTAACGCTTTGGGACTCGGAGGGCCTGGAGAAGAACGTGGTCGACCTCCAATTACGTGAAATGTCGAAGTTCATGGAAAGCAAGTTCGAAGAGACGTTTACCGAAGAGATGAGGGTGATAAGGTCGCCCGGTGTCCAAGACACACATATCCATGCGGTCTTCCTCGTTCTAGACCCTGTTCGCCTCGATCGCAACATCGCGGCGGCGAAGGCAAGCTTCGCCAACGGACACTACGGCGGCCACGACGCGGAGCTGGATCGGCTTATCGGCAGCTTGGATGATGATCTAGACCTTCAGGTTATGCGTACTTTACAGGGCAAGACGACTGTGATACCGGTCATTTCGAAGGCCGACACCGTCACCACGGCGCACATGAATGTCCTCAAAAAGACGGTCTGGTCTAGTCTCAAGAAGGCGAACTTTGACCCCTTAGAGGCGCTGGGTCTCGACGACGATGATACAACAACGCCTGATTCTAGCAGAATCGACGAGGTCGACGAAGAAGACGAGACCGCGGATGATACGATTACCCAAGACGAACCCAAAGAAAATGATGCAGAGGGTCACGAGACACCGGAGAGCGACTCGTCTCTTCCGATCCAAGGCCGGACCTCCCGGGGCTCTTCGGGGAGACGCTCCAGTAACTCTACCCGCCGGGCTAAGGAACTAGAGGCGGTGGACGAGATCCCTTTCCTGCCCCTGTCCATCATCAGCCCCGACCTATATGAGCCCGACGTCATCGGCCGTAAATTTCCCTGGGGCTTCGCCAATCCCTACGACGAAGAGCATTGCGATTTCATGCGCCTGAAAGACGCCGTATTTGCGGAGTGGCGTGGCGACCTACGTGAAGCTAGCCGGGAACAGTGGTATGAGGGATGGAGGACGAACCGTCTCAAACAGCGAGAACCGTCGTTTGGTCGGCGTCGCTGATGCCCGTACGAACGGTCCGGCCCGACTTCCTTCGACCTTTTCCCCGGTGAATATCGGACGAAAATGGTACATATCGTTTCAC
This sequence comes from Eutypella sp. D-1, assembly GCA_023313575.1. Taxonomy (NCBI): domain Eukaryota; kingdom Fungi; phylum Ascomycota; class Sordariomycetes; order Xylariales; family Diatrypaceae; genus Eutypella; species Eutypella sp. D-1. The sequence goes on from JAJTTP010000020.1 coordinate 676,842, forward strand.
ACTCCTAGCGACTTTTCCCTTGAATCATTTGTCGATCGATCACGTAGCATACCCCAACCCGTTTTCTCTTACCCTCTCTTATTATTCTTTTCTATGTATCATATGTTTCCTGGCGAACAAGACTTTAGGCCCTGCGGGATATCGACCCCGGCACGGGCCACACCCCCAATAATTCAGTTCTGACTCGACGCAATCACTACGATGTACTGGTCCGGAAGCTAGGCTTAGAAGATCCGGTTGGGCTACGCCCACGCCTTGCTCGGCTTGCTATGGGACTACCAGCATCAGCAAGCAGGGCAGCTTGACGTTGTGTCCTAGCCTACAGGGCTATAATTTAACCATTGTGAATGCCCGCTCCGAGTCTACGATTCCTCGCTATGTCGTCGCTTTTCGGTGAACCATCCTTACGGAAATGGAGGCGTTTATTTCAAGAGGAGGCAAGCCTCAGATCAGTACTAGCCTTGAGTGAAGGAGAAGGCAGGGAGAGGTTTAAAATGATGGACCATCAATTCTTGTTTGTTGTGTGGTGATAAATAAGATAGCTAGCTTTTCCCCCTCGATTTTTTTACTAAACTTACCTATCTTGATGATGAACCAAACCAAACCAAACCAAACCACACCGTCTCTACCCGGTTTAGTCAGTTTTTTCCTCAGGAGGAGGAGGAGGAGGGGCGCAGATGGTGGTGGTGGTTTTATTTCCAATAAAAAAACCTTTATTTTTCTTCCACCTAATAACTATCCGTTATCGAATGCCACGTGATGAAGAAGAGAGAAGAAAAAGAAAAAGAGAGGAGAACGTGAGATGAGTGAGAGAGTAAGGTGATGCGGTGGGTTTCTTTTATTGTTGTTCTTCGGTTCGATTCGATTGAAATCTGATTTCATATACCACGATACGATACGATATAATTAGATCCGGTATGCTCCCCTCCCTGTCTTTATGCGTGTTGTCTGTCTCTCTGTCGTATGGAATATCCCTACGATAGGGAAGTATAGGACGCGGGACGGTATTATAATACGGTACTACTTTTATTTCTATTTTTACTTTTACTTTTACTCCAACTTCTGACTTGAATGCCTGCGCAGCGCAGTCGAGTTGAGATTCATCAGGATACTGAAAGAAAAGTACTCTTATATATTATAGATATATATCTGGCTTACACTCTTGGGGAACATTTGTGTAGTTAGGTAGGTGTTTAAGCAGCGGCATCTCTTTGCTAACCTTGGAACTTACATAGGATTGGCATCTGGGCATATAATTAATAAGATGTGAGTGAATTAAGTAGGTATGAGATTAGTTAGAAGTCGATGTCGATATATTTAAATGGCTTTATTGCTATGCCTCCGTTTACTTCTTGGTATCTATGGATTGTATAACGTTTAACGTGCATACTTCTACCAATAGCTGGAAATGCCTAAGTACCTAATGCTGGAGGACATTTCTAAATCCAGGGGTTTACAGGTAGTACACACTAACTTAGGTATGTAGAACTACCTAACCTTGAACGTTGTAACTATTTGCACGTGGGTCTACGGCTTTAGCTTACTTGTCAGTCAGGGGGAATGTAGTTGTAGAAAAGAAACCCCTCGAGCCCCGCCTTACCTTGCACCTTTAGGTGGGCTAGTTGGCTTACTTCTTATTCATACTTGTATATGTATGTATGTAGGTGCGTGGACGTAAGAGCTGGTGTAAGTTGCGGAGGACGAATGTAATATACCTAAGATATATCCCATTCCCGGGACTCCGGCCTGACTGGAGATAACCTGTAATATCAAATATTCGTATTAGGTGTACTAGGTGTGTATGTAGGTAGTTATTTGTATAAGATATACCCGGGTGTGGGGTGCATATTTTAAGTAACCTTAGGGGCTTTGCTAATGATAGGTGTCCCGAGCTCTCCAGCTCTCTTAGGGATTTATCCGCTTGCACATGCTTGCGTTTACCAGTTATAGTAGGTCTGCAGGCAGGTAGTGGTAGGTATCTACAATCTAACTGGAGTATGGTAAGGCTGTCTGTCCAACCAACCACGTACTTAGACGTTTAGGTACATTACATAACCTATATATATATACTTAAATGTCACTTGCTAGACTATAAAGATGCCATACAAGTACACATCAAGTGGGTGTACTAGGTAAGTACGTAGGCTAGCAGATTATGTACCTACGGATGGATACAGGACCCTCATCTCCAGCCCTGGAGGGCTTTCATAAGCTTCCATTAGCTTACTTGGGTACATACCATACCCCTAGGTAAGTACATACTTTATGTATGCAGACAGACAACTAATTCATCATCAGTTCAACATAACTAAACCTTCTTTACCCACTCACTCACCTAACTTACATACATACCTCTTCCCTCTTCCCTCTTCTTCGTATTACCACTTGCAACTCTGTCTTCAACTAATTGCACTTGTCCAAACGACACGGACCTTGAAAACAGCTTTCCTTTGGTCTTTGGAAAAGAAGAAGAAGAAGAAGACGCTGACCAGCTAAGCCGTTCGCTAATCCGCTTCCACTCACTTTTTTTGAACTCTCTTGACTTCTCGACATCGACGTCTACATAACATCCACTTCTACTTCCATAGGCGGATTCTAGCCACATTAGATATACCTATTCTCGGAGGAAAATATAGACCAAGGGAAGACCCGCTTCGAGGTTACCTGTTGTTGTTGTTGCTATTATTATTGTTGTTGGTGGTGGTTGCTGTCGTTGCATTACACACACCGTTGTACCGTTTGTCGTGGATTGTGGAACTGCTACTTTGCTGGCTTTCCCCCTTCCCCCTCCCCCTTCTTCTCCCGGACTAGATGCTGTCCCGATCCCGGTGACTCCCTCGCTGGCCTGTGCAAATGGATGCCGCCGTCCCGAATGCTATATGTGCGTAACCCGGTAGGTCATCTGAGGGGGAATATCACGAGCCGAACGAGTAAGCGAGCGCACGCAGTCAACGAACGGACGAACGAACGGGCGAACGAGCAAGTGGAAATAACGGAACGGCCCTCCGCTTACCCACGATCACCCCGACGTGCCTCCGCCCTCATACGATATTCACTGTTCGATCATCTTTCTCTCCTCTCCATCTCCACCACGGAAGCCCCTTTGTAGTGTATACCCGAAGTCTGCAGGGGAGGCTTTAGACAGGGTGGTTCTCGTATCTCGTAAAAGGAAAGACTGGATGTGGCACCCTGTCAACCACCTCCTTCTCCGGTAGCAGCAAACAGCAGCACCAGTAGCAGCAGCAGCAGCCATGGGGTGGACGGGCTTTCTGCTCACCTACCTGCTCGGCGGTATCACCTTTATACCTCTCGTAATAGTAATAATATTAGTTCACGCATACTTCACGTTTCCCGTCCGAGACGAGCCCCAGTCGGCCGAACGCCGCGATGGTTCCGACGACATCGTCCAGCCGGGCGACGACACAACTGCCCTCCAGGCCGCTCGGAAGGAGGACCCGAAACCACGCTTCTCAGACGGCTCTGATCAGGCCGCCGGCTACTTCGCCGTTTGTCGTGAATACACCCCCATGGGTATCAATGCCAAACCCATCGAACGGCCCACCCCCGTCGGCTCCGCTACCGTAGCCGCTCCCAGCCCCAGTGTCTATCAGTCCATGTACCGGAGTATCTTCGACCGGAAACAGGCCTCGAGCCCCATTGACGACAATAAGAGCGCCAGCCAGCGGCCTAAGAGGGCCGGGAATGTCTTCTATGTCGTCCTTAGACACGGCCATCTGATGCTCTTCGACGACGAGGAGCAGCTCGAGGTCCGCCACGTCGTCTCCCTGGCCCACCACGACGTCAGCATCTACTCCGGCGGCGACTGCACTCCCGAGGGCGAGCTCTTCATCAAGAGGAACGCTCTGTGCCTGACGAGGCGGGTCGATGGCAAGACCCCCGTCCCGGACTCCCAGACCTCTAAGCCCTTCTATCTGTTCTCCGAGAACTGCTCTGCCAAGGAGGACTTCTACTTCTGCCTGCTGAGGAACCAGAGCCAGACCTTCGGCGGTGCTCAGAACCCCGTTCCGGACCCCCAGCGCTTCGACGTGAAGAACATCATCTCCCTCGTCCAGAAGCTGCACTCCTCCGAGGAGCACCTGCAGACCCGCTGGCTCAACGCCATCATCGGCCGCATGTTCCTCGGCCTCTACAAAACCAAGGACGCTGAACACTACATCAGGGAGAAGATCACCAAGAAGATCTCCCGCGTCAACCGCCCCTCCTTTCTGACCAAGATTGCCATCCAGAAGATTGACATGGGCGACGCCGCCCCTTATATCACTAACCCCCGCCTCAGGGACCTCAATGTCGAGGGCGAGTGTGTCATAGAGACCGACGTCAAGTACACAGGCAGCGCCAGGCTCGAGGTAGCCGCCGTCGCCCGGATCGACCTGGGCTCCCGGCTCAAGGCTAGAGAAGTCAATCTCGTCCTGGCGGTCGTGCTGCGGAAGCTCGAGGGCCATGTACTGTTCAAGATCAAGCCGCCGCCGAGCAACCGCGTCTGGTTCACCTTTCAGTCCACGCCCAAGATGGAGATGACGGTAGAGCCCATCGTCAGCTCCCGCCAAATCACCTACACCGTCATCCTGCGCCAGATCGAGAACCGCATCAAGGAGGTCCTGGCCGAGACTTTGGTCTTGCCCTTCTGGGACGACGTTCCCTTCTTCAACACGGAGCACAAGCGCTGGCGCGGTGGCGTTTTCGAGGGCGATGATGCCGTCCGCCGTTCCGATGACTATGAGGAGCTGGCCGCCCAGCTCGGCCACGTCGACGAGGTCGCCCGCCTCGACGCGGGGGGCGCCGCCACCACCGCGACTTCCCCGTCATCAACCCCCGACCTGCCCCCGCTCGACAAGAGCCACAGCATGCCCGTAGTCGACCATACCCATAACATGGGTTTCTGGAACCGCTTGAAGCCAAAATCACCGTCAATAAACGGTAGCAGCCAGGGAGACTCGGCGTCGGCGTCGGCGTCGACGACGGCTTTAGACACGAAGGGATCGCATACCACCCCCGACCGGGCCCCGCGACACATCCGTTCGGGCTCCTTCACCGCCCCGATCCCGATCGTTGGGACCGACCCGGCGCACGCTGAGCCCTTCAAGCCCTCCTCGCCGCCGGAACGCGATGACGTCGTCAGCACGATCGCCACCCTCTCCGCGAAGTCCCAGTCCCGTCACGAGACCCCAGCGCTGACACCGTCCGGCTCGCCGCCGAGGCCGTCGTCGGTCGCCAGGGCCAGCACCGCCTCGTCCAACACCTCTTCGAGAGAGACTATCCCCGAGGAGCCCGGCGTCGAGGGTACCCCCAGAGTGGATGTGGGGTTGATGGCACCGGTGCCAGCGGCACAGGGCAGGCGTCGCACCGTTACCAACTCGTCGGTAGAGAGCCTCGGGGCCGGTGGGGTCGATGCTAGCACGAGCACCTCTACAGGAGGACGCAGCTTGTTCGCCTCCTCTCGGAAGGACCACCAGAACCAGCCACCGTCGCCGTCGGGCTCGGCTCACAGCAACATGAGCATCAACGGCACCGCGGAGACGACGTCCACCAAGCGCGGCGCCCTGACCGCGATGTCGAACGCCGCCGCGACCGCCAAGCGCTGGGGTCTGAACGCCATACAGCGGCAGGCGGAGAAGAACGGCAGTAATGGCGGGGCTGGCGCCGGCGCCGGCGGCGGTTCCGGGACCAGCGTAAACGGGACCCCGACGCGCAGGATGTCGGCCTCGGTGGAAAACCATCACCACGTCGACCTGAACCAGCCCATGGGCCGCGGCCAGCCCCTGCCTCCGCCCGGGACCCCGCTTCCGGGCCCCAGCACGCGATCCACGCCCATCCAGGTGCACCGGCGCAAATCGGTTGCCCCGCCGCCCCCGCAGCCCCCCTCCGCGAGTGGAACCCCGACCCCGTCCTCGTCCGCGCGTCAGAGCACTGCGAGCCTGGTGCCGGGGAGCGAAGACTCGGCAGCGACGGCCCCGACCCTCCCGCCCCGCCGTCCCGTCCCGCCTCCCCCGCTACCCCTCAGGCGCCGACGCACCACCCATGATGGCGGCGCGGGAGCGGGAGGGGGTGAGGAAGGAGACGCCGATGCCGACGGCGGCTACGGCACCGATGTCCTCGTCGTCGAGGCGCCCGCCGAGGACACACCGCCTGCTACGCCGCTGCTGGAGGTGGAGGAAAAGGGCGATGCGGGGGAAGAGGGGAAGAAGAAGACTAGTAGTAGGGATAGATCAAGTTCGTACGTTAAGCCCTGGGTCGAGGACGATGATGCAGCAGATCGGAGACCTCTCCCTCCTCCTCCTTCTTCGGAGGAACGGGAAGATGTGGGGGGAAACCGGGCAGATGGGGGTGATGTGTCGCGGCCACAATCGCAACGGCAACAGCAAGCGGAGCCCTCACCGCCGCCACGGCTTCCACCGCGCGGCAGCGGTGGTGGTGGTGAGAGGAACGCCGCGGAGATCAAGAATGGCGTGGAGACTGCTAAGACCCAGACCCAAACCCAGATCCCCTCCGCGCGGGCTGATGACGGGGATGATGAGGATGGGTTTGCGAATTGGGCTGCGAGTTGATGATATCTATCTATTCTACCTACCTACCCTCTTTATATTCCCCTTAGTCGACACACCCCAGGCCGACGGATTCACGTACGCGGACGAACTTGCCTGGTCTATCCGGCGCTTTAAATCGTGGTCATCGCCGTATCACATCACGCCATGTCTCCCCGTCCACCACCACCACGGAGATATCGGCTTCGCCATTCACATTGCTTCGCTCCCAGACAGGGTGAGCGAAGAGGGGGCAGTTCAGCCGTTCGGTTTAGTTTAGTCTAGTTGAACACAGAAAGAGAGAGAGAGAGAGAGGAGGGATTCCAGTTCCTGAGGACACACAAGGGCGCAGCAGCGGATATATATACATAGGATTGGATCGCATGGCATGGCATGGGGTATGGCGTATATACGCGAGGAGTCTTCGGCGTTCGGGTAGTTTTTCTTTTTCTTCTTCTTTTTCTTTCTCCTTCCTCTTTTACCCCTCGTCTTCTCTCTCGCTTCCCCCCCCCCCTTTTTTTTTATCCATGTTCTATTCAGTGTCCCTGTCCGGGCTTCAGGGAGCTTTTGAGCCGTCTGCCTGCCTCTCTACTTACCTACCTACTGCAAAGAAAAAAACTGCATTGGACTGGATTCTACCTACATTCGGAATCGGGATTCTGCCCCCCCCCCCCCTCCACGTATTTTGTTTCACTGGTTTTGTGGGCTGGATGGCATGGGTGGTTGGGTTGAACGGATGGATAGATGGATAAGGGGGCTGCTCTATCGCGACTAGGGAGATGGCTGGGTTCAGGGGGCTTCTTGGGCTGGGCTGGGCTGGGTTGGGCTAGGTTTTTAAGGGAATACAATACAGATAAATTCAAATATAGGCCGGCTAAACTTTTGACTTTGAAAATGACTTGAAATAACTTATAAGGTTCACTTCACTTCACTCTTATACTACATACGTACCATCCCATTCTCGTACTTACCTTACCTAGTCATGTCTATCTTATTTACCCCCCTCCATACTTGACTTATATACGTACGTACGGACGTGAGGTCGCTGGCTGGCTGTTTATACCTCTGACATTAACGCGGCCACTGCACGTAAATCTCTCCTCTTTCTTCTTCTCGTCGACCCGGGGGAGGGGGGAGAGGTTTGGTAATTATGGGTGCGTTGGTTGTGAGTGAGTGAGTAGGTGAGTTAAGTGAATAGTTAGTCGGTCGATTAGTTAATTACTTCCTAGTCAAAAAGAGAAAGAAGGACACCCTCAACTTCGCAATTAATTAATATGTGTCTGCTTAACTCACTCACTTACGAGCTTCGTTGCGTAGTGTGATGGGCGTGGCTTTTTGTAGATGACATCTATGTATATATATATATACAAGGATTGGTAGTACGGACTTGCTTCCTGAGTTTATATAGATATACATTGTACGTGATGTGATGGCCCTGTGCGTTGAGGCTGGATTGTATTAGATCGGATATGGCTGTAAGTGTTGTAAGTGAGGGAGGAAGTGTTGGAAGTGAGGTAGGTATTTGACGGGGGGAAGGGGGCTAGTATATCGCTCCATCCTATATACCACCCTATCAACTTCCTTACCAATCTACTACCTACCTTCCCCTACCTATTTACATAATCTACATACCACACAAAAAGGCCGGTAGATTTTACATAAATACGGTACGTAGGCAGGCAGGCAGGTAAGTGGTAGTAGTACCCTTAACCCATTTCAGCTACCCACTAGGTTAGGTTGTTTTACTTAATTGGTTAATCATCGTGTCTAGAGTTTGCAATGCTAGTATAGCATTTGTTACTCCCATCTCTCTCTCCAGGCTGTCCGCAAGAAAAGGGGGGGGAGACTTCGGACTTCGGCTTGCCGAGCTGTCGTAGACGGTCTGGTTATGCAGCTTACAAGAATACACCCACCCACATCCACTTCGTCTAACCTGTTGTTGTGATAACTCATCTTTCGTTGCAGTAGTTAGGGATATGTCTCACCCCCGTTTTCTTTTCGGGTTCTTTACCCATGCGGCGCCATGTCATCCATGATTACGGCCAGGAACTACAGTTGCCCGTTTTCTTGTCGGCCCCTTGGAAACCGTCCCTCGACCAGACTAGCTATGATGGACATCCGTCATTTCGAGCATGTCAAGCAGTCACGATAAAACATGTCTGGACTGAGAAGCTGAGGGGGTATGCTTGATTGGTCTGACAAAGGGGAGATATTTACATGCGACCTTGGTATACAAGCCTTTGCAAACTGAGATAAAATGTTCCGCCACTCTATGATCTCCACCGTTCTGCTCACTTCTCCACGATTTCCCTACTAAGAAGGAAAGTCATGGAAAGGTGGCTGGGTTTCAGTCTGGTGTCGGCAGCCTAGGTGGTCTTGTCCTTCCTGTGGTAGTTGACGGAGGGGTTCCAGCTAGGTATTACGTGTTAGCTGCTGCTACTCTTCGAGAGTTACTGTCCTTCCCTTCGCCCTTCTGGGGAACACTCACAACAGGGTCTCGTCACCGTTGCCCCAGGGGAAGTTCTTGGTGCGGATGTTCTGGTAGGGGTACTCAACGCGCTCCTCCAGGGGAGGCATGTGGGACCAGTGCTCCCAGTGCTCGTTCCAGAGGTTCCAGGCATTCACGCCGGCGAGCAGGAGGGCGGGAATGACGGCGCTGCGGGGTGATCGGGGTTAGTAGGCAAGTAAGAAAGCAGGCAAGAGCGGGCTTCTGCGCCATGTCCCGGCATTCGAGGGACGAGAGGACACCTACTAGATAGACAACTTGCGCCATAGCTCTAGTATTCGGGGAAGAAAAAAAACGCCATGTTAGCAAAAAAGACCTATATCGATCGACGAAGATTCCGAAGAGCCCCCTCTCTCCGGAAAAGAGGAAGAAGAGAACGACTAACCGGTGGTGCTGGCGGCGTGGGCCTTGACGGCCTCGCGCTCCTCGATGAATTTGTTCTTCTTGGCCGTGGTGGAGTTAAATCGTCGCTGGACGGCGGAACGGAGGACGGGGGCGCGCAGCTGGGCGGCGACCCGTGGGGCGTTGCGGAAGATCTGGCGCTGAGCGAGCATTTTTTTCTTCTTCTTTGATTTTCGGGTTGGTTTATTCTCTCGTCGTAGTTGTCGTCGTCGGGTTCGTTGTTATGGAGTGGAGAGTGTCGATGATGATGGAATTGGAAATTTCGGGAATGGACGAGTCAAGTCGTATGAGGTCAATTTTGGTTCTCTAAAGTGGGAAAGCTACCGTCCATTGTAACCGGTACTAACCACTAACTGCCTAAGTACCTTTATTAGTTCCACGACTCGCCGGCTATGTATTTAAAAGAAAACTGTATTATGTAATACTGTCATCCCCACTTCCCCGACGACCCCGGTCTTCCCATCTGATCCCGTGACTTCGCTCCTTCCTGGTGACGTGACGCCATAGGCCCTGGGATAGTAGGTAGCTTCCCGACTTGCTATGTACCCTGCCCCTGAACGCGATTACTCCCGTCTAAATGCATGCATCCTCATCTACATCCCAACGCGCATGAGCAGAATCATCCCGAGGTCAACATACCTGACATAACCTTCGGCGATACCAAAGTCTAGACTGTCTAGGTACTCTACCTACCCACTTACAAGTGAAGTGGCTGATTAATTATCGACAACCAAATCCACATGTGAGCGTGAGAATGAATGATGAGTGTAAACCATCCAGCTCGACCTCGTAGCCACCCGCCACCGTCAATATGGTCCTCAGAATTACTTCGTGGAATGGTAAGGCCCCCCCTCCTTTGTACAATCACCTATGTCACTAATGCGTTTTTCAGTAAATGGCATTCGGTACGTTGCTTACACCGTAAAGTGGCTGCGAATTGGCGAACTTGTGTTGTGTGTCTAACCGACCTCTACCAGAAACCCCTTCGGATATCAGCCATGGAGGGAAACCAGAACCTTCGAGGTTTGTCTACCACTACATGCCCCTGTAGCTTGCCAACTCTGACCTCCGAATTAGGCCATGTTTGACATTTTAGAGGCCGATATCGTCGTCATGCAGGAGTTGAAAATCCAACGGAAGGATCTCCGAGATGACATGGTTCTCGTCCCCGGCTGGGATGTCTACTTCAGCCTTCCTAAACACAAGAAAGGTGCAGAAATACCCATATCCCATACTAGTATGAATGGCCGTGCCTGACCTCACCTCAAGGCTATTCCGGTGTCGCCATTTACACGAGGAACTCGGTCTGCGCACCCATACGCGCAGAGGAAGGCATTACTGGCGTGTTAACGCCTCCCAACTCAACTACTAGCTTTCGGGATCTCCCTCTAGACCAGCAAATAGGAGGTTATCCGAAGCCCGGTCAGCTCTCCGATCTGGTCGACGACGCCGCCCTCGATTCCGAGGGCCGCTGCGTCATCTTAGAATTCCCGGCTTTTGTTGTTATCGGAACCTACAGCCCGGCTAACAGCGATGGGACACGTGATGACTTCAGATTCGCCTTTCTCAACGCGCTGGACGTACGGGTGCGAAACCTCGTGGCGATGGGGAAGAGGGTCGTCTTGACAGGCGACCTTAATGTCATTCGAGACGTAGCCGATACGGCTAACCTCGCTGAGCGGCTGAGGAAAGAAGGCATGACTGTCGAAGACTTTTTTTCAACCCCCGGCCGCCGCCTATTCAACCAGCTGGTGTTTGAAGGACATATCCAGGGACCAAGTGACGAGGGAAGAGAGGAACCGGTGCTTTGGGATCTTGGTCGACTCTTCCATCCCACGCGACAAGGCATGTTTACGTGCTGGGACACGAAGAAGAACTGCCGCCCCGGGAACTTCGGAAGTCGCATCGATTATGTCCTGTGCAGTGATAATATGAAGGATTGGGTTGCCGGCTCGAATATCCAGGAGGGTCTCATGGGCTCTGATCACTGCCCTGTCTATGCCATTCTCAAAGACAAAATAACCGTTGACAGAAAAGAGGTTCATATCGAAGACGTGATGAACCCCGAGGGCGTCTTTCGAGACGGCAAGCGCCTTCGGGACTGGACGACCAAGGACCTCCTACCGACGTCCGCAAAACTCATACCGGAATTCGACCGACGACGGAACATCAAAGACATGTTCTTCAAGAAGCCAGTAGCAGCGGTCCCGAAGCCCTCCTCGTCTCTGCCAAGAGAACAATCACCGACATCAACGAGGGACGACTCGTTGCCGCCAAGTGCCACGCCCGAACAGAGCCAGACAGCCGCGGAGCCGTCACTGTCGCAGCCAGGGCCGCCGCCGTCCTCGGCGCCTTCGCCGATGAAACAGTCGTCCAGCGCAGGCCTCAAACGGACCCCGTCCGCCGCATCCTCCTCCTCCACCAGTCGGCCGCAGAAGAAAACCAAGGCCACCACCACCTTGTCTAAGGACCCTTCTTCCTCTTCTTCTACCAAGGGCCAGAGCAGCCTGATGGGGTTCTTCAAACCGAAAACGACCGCCGAGAGCGCTAGTAACAATAACAACAGCAATAATAGTAATGACATCACAGGCGTCAAAGACCAGGCGGGGCCCAGCTCAGCCGGAGGGGAGGGCGGATCAGCAACAGTGCCAGGGACATGGCAGGACCCGGACGCCGAGGACGCCGACGCCGCGGCGCCGGGAAGCAGTAGCCCAGGGATGGGGACGGGGACGGGGACGAGGGTGTTCGACCCGATCGAGTCGAAGGAGTCGTGGTCGAAGCTGCTGCTAGGCAAGAAGCGCGTGCCGCCGCGGTGCGAGCACGGCGACGAGTGTATCAGCCTCACGACGAAGAAGGCGGGCGCTAATCGAGGTACGTACATTGAACAAGGGGGGAAGAAGGGGAAGAGCTATAACGACATCAGTCTGCACCAATAAACAGAGAGGATTTTACCCATATGTCCATACCCATACCCATACCCATACCCCTATCCTAACCCCCCCCGCCCGTGATTTTACCTCCCCAAGCACGCAAACCAAAAAACACACCACCAGACTAACCCCCTCGTCGTTCAGGCAGGGCTTTCTATATCTGTCCCCGTCCCCTCGGGCCCTCGGGCGATAAGGAGCGCGGCACGGACTGGCGGTGTCCTATGTTTATGTGGAGTAGTGATTGGAATGGGTGAGATTGGGGAAGGGGGGGGTATGGCTGTGGATTATAGTCCTCTTCTCTCATTTAGGAGAGATCTGCTGGAGTAATAAGACAGAGAGAGGCAGGGGAAAGAAGGAAGGAAGGAAGGAAGGAAGGGGGTGGGGTGGATGGCATATGGGTTTTCATAGGCGTTTTTGGCTCCACTACGGAAGAGGAAGGGGATAGGAGTTCTATCTGATCAATGCTGTAGCAGCGGGCGTATATATTTCTTTCACACACAGAGCATATACATCACAGCCTAGCAGGACATAGCACAGGACAACGGGACAAATCGGGCTGGTTTTGATGTTTTTTCTTTCATTCGTTTCATTTCGGCATTGGTATAAATTTTTGTGATCCCGGAGGGGCGCGAAAACATTGGCCTTTGACAATGTTTTGCATTTTCTTTTCTATCTCATCTCATGCCCCCAATGCCGGACCCGGGGAAAGGGGGACAACGGGCCCCCCAAATCTTTCCCGGGCCAAGTTGTGACGCGCGAGAGAAAGAAAACTCCCTAATGCAATGAGTTTGTGGTGGTTTAAAAAAAAGTAAGCAACCGGCAAAGATTCCCGAAAACACCCTTTCCTCCCTTCCTCATTGTGGTTTGCTCCCCTCTTTCCTTGATCCCGTTCGCATCCGCACACCAGTACCAAAAAAAGCGCAGGTCTCTTTTCTCTTAGATCGTGGTCTCGTAGGCGATGGGGGTGACGGTCTCGGGGTGGTTGTCCTTCATGGAGACGACGCGGGCGTCGCGGGGCAGGGCAGCGTGGCGCTTGACCTGGACGGTGGTGCCGTCGGCCTTGGCCTGGCGCTTGGCCTCGGCGTTCTTCTTGACGCGCTTGATGAAGTCCTCGCGGGAGCGCGAGTGGCTGACGTGCTCGATGCGCACGTTGATCCGCTTCTCGATGTACCGGTGCTTCACCTTCTTGTAGATGATGATCCCCACCGCGCTCTTCGTTACGTTGTAGATCACACCCGTCTTGCCGTGGTATACCTTGTGGGGCATACTATATTTTGAGAAGAAAAGTCGTTAGTCTCTTTTTCTTTTTCGTTGACTTTCCTTTTCCTTGTTCTTCCATCTTGTTTTCGACTCCTCGGGAAAGGGGATTATGTTCGCCATTGATCGGATCGGATCGGATTGGAGAGGAGGATGTGTGCATGTGCTTGTGCTTGTGCTTGTGCTTATGGTTGGATGGATTCCTTACCCCTTTTGTACAGCACCGTTCGCCTTGATGTCGACAATATCACCGACCCTGTCCCAGATTTGTTAGCTGATCGCATTTGGTAGCGGGAGGAATATATCATATCATATCATACCTGTATTGCTGGAGGTAGGTAGACAGGTGGATCATACCCTTTCGCCGGAAATCCCTGGCGAAGGCATACTACAGACAGAAAAGACACAAGTTAGTTTATCCCATTCTCCCTTTCATTCGCATCGGAGTCGGGGTATATGTATCATCATATAATATATATATGGTTGGACTGAACGTACTCGAGTGCCAGCACGAAGACCTGCGGGGTGACCCATCTTGACTGGAGATTAATGGTGTTGTGCTGGGAATTGAGGGGGAAAGTCGAGATGGTGGTGGTGGTTGTTGAGGTGGTGGTGATGGTAGTTGAATGAGGTTGTATTTTTTAGGCCTACTGAATTTCGATATTGGCCCTCACTACTTTTCTTTCCCTTCCTACTTTGCTAGGTTAGTTTTAGTGGATAGGTAGGTATTGGCTGGGCCGTATCAATTAGGTGTTGGCCCTGTTCTGCACTTGCCCCGACTGCTGGAATTTCTTTTTTTGCTCTTGCCCACTACAGAAATTCGCTTCGCTTGGGTGGAATTTTTTTGCTGCTGGTTCGGGTCTAATCTAATAAGTGTGTGTTGTGTGTATCTTGTGTGTGTAGAGTTAGAGAGATTAGACATGGTCAGAGCTTTTGATAAGATAATCGATAAGCAATCAACCCAATCAACTTCCACATAAGCGAGATACACTAACCCATAATAGGATTAGCCTCTCTCTTGCCCTATCCCATCCACAATTCTTTTTCCTTTTACTATCAGGACCCACTTTCAACTCGCACTCAATCCCCCGTCACTTTACTCCATAGATTCTTCTGCTTATCGAATTTTCGACTTTTCTTAGCTTCACGACAACTCCCACTTTCTTTTCTTTCCCTCTCTTTACTAACCCTCCCCAGCAACAACAACAAACCACCACCACCACAACTGCCGAAGACAACCTCGCCAATCCTCCCGTTGTCGTCCTCGTCATAATTCCAACATGGCGCCGTTGTCTTACTCCAAGACCGCAAAGGTCCCCCGTCGTCCCTTCGAGGCCGCCCGACTGTCAGTATCACCGGCCACTGAGCAGGAGCTTGACTCTGCTTAAGTCGATTGTGAGAAATATCGAGACTGACATATATTGCCTTTTTTTTTCCCACCCCGAATGTAGTGATTCCGAGTTGAAGCTCGTCGGAGAGTACGGTCTGCGCAACAAGCGTGAGGTCTGGCGTGTCCAGCTCACTCTTTCCAAGATTCGTCGTGCCGCTCGGTAAGTTCCTATTCCCCCCCTTCAATCTCATATGAATTCTTCTATATATGTCTATGGATTAGTGAAGGGAGAGATGAAAAAAAGGCAAAAAGCTAACGATGTTTTCTTTTTCCTCCCCCATAGTGAGCTTCTCACCCTCGACGAGAAGGACCCCAAGCGTCTCTTCGAAGGAAATGCCCTGATTCGCCGTCTCGTGCGCGTCGGTGTGCTCGACGAGTCCCGCATGAAGCTCGATTACGTCCTGGCCCTGAAGGTCGAGGATTTCCTCGAGCGCCGCCTGCAGACCTGCGTCTACAAGCTCGGCCTCGCCAAGTCCATCCACCACGCCCGTGTCCTGATCCGCCAGCGCCACATCCGCGTCGGCAAGCAGATCGTCAACGTCCCCTCCTTCATCGTCCGCCTCGACTCCCAGAAGCACATCGACTTCGCCCTGACCTCGCCCTTCGGCGGCGGCCGCCCCGGCCGTGTCCGGAGAAAGAAGGCCAAGGCCGCCGAGAAGGGCGATGATGGCGAGGAGGAGGAAGAGGAGGAGTAGATCAAGTTCGCTCTTGTCTCCTGAGGGTTAAGGTCGGGTCACCTGGGTTTAAAAAAAAAAACACCGGTGGCCTGAAAGAAGAAGAGAGGATCAAAGAAAAGAAAAGAAAGGAAATGCAAGGACTTGTGGGTTCACGAGCCAGTGTTTTTACTAGGCTAGGAATCGATTTCATATTGGGCAGGCAGCATGGCGCGCCGCCAACATGAATTTCTTATTTTTATCGTTTTGCTCTGGGCGTTCTGAAAGGCCAAGGGGAAATTCCGGAATTTGCATGACAGGGGAAATGAACAAAAGATATCCATGATCATCATCATCATCATCACGTTGGCTTGTTCACACTTAAAGGCAATCGTGACACTGCTGCTACCCCTGCTGCTACCTCAGCTAAAGATGATTTCGATCGTACGCGCTAAGATATCTAGACGCCTACCCTGCCTGCATCTCGTGAAACGTGACATTATTGATGTTCACGCTGGCTAGACATGTAGAAATAAAAAGGGGGAGAGTATTGCGAAACATCGTGGGGTCAATCGTCGTAATTAACTTGGCTTAGATAAAGGGTATATGTATATGTATAACATAAAGGCGCTACCGTACGAGCTCGTCCTTGCCCAGGAACTTCGCCATGGGGTCGTCGGCCGCCGTCTTCTTCCTCCTGTACTCGTCCATCTCCGCCTCGGTGATCCCGCCCATCATCTCCTCCGCCGTGCGTTTATTCTTCTTCGCCGTAAGGGATTCCCGCTGCCCTTCCACCTCTCCACCATCACCACCGTCTTCTTCTTCTCTTCCCCCTTCCGCGCCGCCATCCGTATCAAGACCGACGCCAAGACGCTGACGCTCAGCGGCCTCCCAAGCGCGCTTGCCCTCCTCGCCGGTACAGTAGCTCTTCTTGACGAAGGAGTGGCAGCAGGCGTAGCCCCAGCGGAAGTCGTGCCACCAGCTGCCCCAGACGGCGGTGTGGTTGTGCACGAGCACGTCCTCGGCGTACTTGGACCGCGCCACGCGGCGCGGGGCCCCCTTGATCAGACCCGCCTCGTCGTACTCGTGGAACGCCTCCGATTCCGTGACTTGCATTGCCCGCAGGGCCGCCGCTTGTTTTTCGTTGATGGTGGTGGTGGAATCGGAGTTGGTGGAGGGGAGGGAGGTGCCGTATTTTTCTTCGAGGGCGCGCCGTTGCGCCTCGCGCTGCCGCTCGGCTTCTTCGCGCTCCTTGCGCCGGAAGTACTCGCCGGCGGTGGGGTTGGCCTGGAGGTGCTGGGAGGTGTCGCCGGCGCGCTCCTGCTTCTCCCAGGCGTAGCGCTGGGCGCGCTCGAATTCGGCGGCGTCGCCCGAGGCGCGCAGGAACCCTTCCTCGGCGAACAGGCGCGCCGCCCGGTCGTCCGCCGTCGCCCCGCTGTCTACCATCGTCCGCGTCTTCGGGTCGTACTTCGCTGACTCTAGGTCTAGGTTTAACAGGTACTTCGCCGTGTCCTCCCGTAGCCGGAGTTGTCGTGTTGCTGTGCTCTGGTGCCGCCCCATGTCTGATTCTTCTGCGTACTTCTCCCCCGCGTTGGCGCCGTCCCCGACGGCATCGTCTTCGATAGCGGCGGCCGCCGTACCCGCTGCGCCCGCATCATCCCCCCCGGACGCGATCTGGCTCCGCAGCTCCTCCATCTGATTATAGCGCTCGACGACGCGGCGGTACTCCTTGGGATCGTAGCCGTTCCAGCGATCGCGCTTGGCGTCCCAGCCGAGGCGGACGTCCTGCACGACCTCGTTGGCCTGGATATCGCGGCCGGTCCAGCGGGCGCCCTTGGCGCGCGGCCGGCTCAGACACTCCTTCGTCTTGTGCGTCATGGCGCCGCAGTTCTCGCACGCGCCCTTCCGGTACTTGGTCGCGGCGGGCCCTAGCTTCTTGCCCCGGTCGTACCACTTGTTTAGGGAGTCGCCGCCCGCTTCGTCTTTCTGGTTCTTGTGTAGACGCTGGTGTTCTAGGTAGTCGGTCGATGCCGACGGCTCCCCGTCGACGCTGCCTTCTTCTACGGCGTAGAAGGGTCGCTTGCTGATGAAGGATGGGATGTAGATGTTTTCTTCCTTCGATGCGGCGGATGCTGCGCCCCGGTCGTTGGGGCGCCGCGATGGCGGCGGCGGCGGTGGTGGTGGCATGGTTGATTGGGTAAGCTATCTAACTTGGTGGTTGGTTAGATTGATTGGTGTGATGTGTTGTGTGATGAACGAATGTACAGATGGGCCGCTCGTTTTCGCGCGTGGTAGGTGATCGAGATGGGGGAATATTTAGGGAGTAAAAAAGAGAGCGGCCTTTCTTCAAGAAGTTGGCCTCAGGAAGGGTTGATAAAAGGAGAACTTGAGGAGATTGAAAAATGAAGTGGAAGGACAATTGAAAGATCAAGGTTGAGAAGTGAGCCCGCCTCAGCTAATCTGAACCTTGTTAATGGCATAGCGTAAGCTAACAAGTGGCTGAAGTGGCTGAGTCGGTCGCCAGGTAGAACCTTCTTTAAGAGTTATTCGCCGCATTCTCTTCTTATCGTTCTTATCAGCACCTGATTACGTGACGTCTACACTTGTAACTAATAAGTACGCTCGAATCGCATCGCGTCGTACTAAGGGCATCGAGAACGTGGACGCGTCTCAGTTCAGTAGCAGACACCCAGACAATGGCCATTACCTTGGAAGGTATTTGCTTAAAGCATTGGAACAGTTCTGTTACCTGTAAAACTTCGGCTTGCCTATCTACCTTTTTTGGATTTTCTTGATTAACTAACCTAATTATTCACTTTTCTTTCTTTCTTTTGGACTTGGTTATGTGAACAACCAGCATTATGCAAGGGTTTGACGGGATATTATCGCCATCCCTTTTGCCATCGTCATGGATGTCTTTCGAGTGCGTCTGAACTGCATAGACCACTATCAGGCCACCCCAACCAAATATGACCCCCGGCTTCGTAGTGATGTGCCCTTCTTCGACTTGAGGAAGGAGCCCAAGGTCCCCGTCGTGAGGATCTTCGGCTCCACGGAGACCGGCCAGAAGGTCTGCGCTCATATCCACGGTGCTTTCCCCTATCTCTACGTCGAGTACGACGGGAGCTTGCAGCCGGACCATGTAGCCGCTTACATATACCGTCTGCATCTCTCCATTGACCACGCCTTGGCCGTGAGCTACCGGCGCAATGTCTACGATGGGAACAGCAAGTACGTCGCTGCTATCACTCTTGTGAAGGCCGTTCCCTTCTACGGCTTCTATGTCGGCTACAGGTTCTACCTCAAGATCTATATGCTCAACCCTATGGTGATGACCCGTCTGTCCGAGCTTCTCCTGCAGGGCATCATCATGAAGAGGAAGTTCCAGCCCTTCGAAGCCCATCTCCAGTATCTCCTGCAGTTCATGACCGACTACAACCTTTACGGTTGCGGTTACGTCGAGGCGCGGCGCATCTCCTTCAGAGCCCCCGTTCCTAAGCGTGAAGATGACGAGGAGTCGCCCCATTTGTGGCACAGCCAGTCCGTGCCTAGGAGTTACATCACCGACGACGCCGATCTTCCTCGTGTCAGCCACTGCTCTATCGAGGTCGACATATGCGTTCAGGACATCCTAAACCGGAACGAGGTGAGGGAGAGGTGGCTCCATCATGATTTCGTGGAAAGGAAAGACCCCTTGCCTTCGGATATGAAACTCGTACAGAGCATGGCTGGTCTATGGAGAGACGAGACGATGCGCCGGAAAAGAAGGATGATGATGTCCAATCCTGGAAGCAGTCCTTTTCCTCCGGAGGCTTTGGTCTCCATGTCTGCTGATCCCCGTAACTCCCAGATCCCGGGATGGATTCACGAGGAAGAGTACAGGGAAAACATCAAAGCTCTGATAAGGTTGGAGGAAGCGCAGGGCGGTCAGAGTCATCCCACCTTCGATACCTTTGTACAGCCTAGTTCACTCGAAAGCACTGTCCAGACCATGCTGCAATCAGTCGAAGACTTTTATCCTGATAATTTAGCCTCGACTCTCCACGTAACAGACGGAGTGTCCGAAGAGGTCGAGGACCCGGCAAGTAGCATATTGGTAGACGAAGGGCGCATCCTCGATATAGACGGGGATGAGGACGGTTTGTTCCCCGACGATTCTGACGAGGAGAACCTCCGCGCAGAACAGGCAAGGAAGCGGGCCGCCCCTGAGAGCAAGGTTTCGAGCGACCCTGGTTCGGAAGGAACGAAGGCTTCCAAGGGACCAGTGCCTAACCTTGCAACGCGGCTTGGGCGCAGCCAGCAAACCACTGTAGACGGTAGCGTGAGCGTGAGCGAGTCGAACGCTTCTGCGACTCTACCTAATGGTGTGATGCTCAGTTGTTTGCGGACGGGAAAAGTGCCAAGGATCCCAGTATCCAAGCACCTACTCCACGCGGCTGAGGAGCAGGGTCTAGTGAGCAAGTCTCCTCGGGATGCCCCCCGAACACATCGGGGCGAGCCGTTCTTGAAGCGCTCGATTTCACCGCCCCGTAAGGAGGAACAGCCAAAGCGCCGTCGTGTAGAGTTCGCGTTAGATGTCGGTAGAGATGCTATAAACGATTCGGCCCCTGCCGTTCCCGACCCCTTGGGCTCCCCTAATAGTACCGAGGCTCAGCCGGCCTTATCACGGAATCCAAGTCCCCTTTCCAGCAGCGAGCCCAGTAAAAAGCTCAAAAACCAAACCCTAAAATTCCCAGTTGTCAAAGACCCCAACAATCCTGAAACCCGGCTACGACTAAGCCAGCAATCGAGCTCCCAAAAGAGCGACGATGGCCAGGCCAAAAGCCAAGTCTTTTTCGAGTCCACCACTCCTACTTCAAAGCCTAGTTCCCATGTCAGTCCGGTCTCAACCAAGATAGATACGACCAGCCTCTCCACGAGCACCGCGAGCACCATAAAAGGAGGTCATTCCCAGAAAGTCATAGACATCGGCTGTCCATCCCGGCCGCGAGCCCAATTCTTCGTCTTCGGTGAATCACCACCGTCGGCAGAAGAAGTGTTGTCTACAATGCAGTCTTTTGGTGTTCCTGATATGATCTACCAAGATGCATACTACAGCAACGACAAGGACGTACCCAATCGCGTTCGAGAATATGCCGGGCAGGAGTTCCGCCTCGAGGGCAACACCATCCCGTATCTTCCAGACTTTGATCCCACCGGGTCGTCTCCAGCCACCTTCGGCATCAAGTCGGAGCTAGCCCCCGAAGCTCGCAAGGATAACCATGTGTATCAAGAGCGCCGCCAGCAATGCACCTTGAAAAGCTGGGAAATAGGAGAGCCGCCGCCGACCTTCGATGAAGTCCAGACTTGGTGGAACGAATCCCAGGAGTTGGCAAATGGAGTGGCAAATTCCGGGCTGGGAAGCGGCGGAGACGTAAAGCGGAAGCCGTATTTGTCTCAAATCGACGGCCCAACCCCGAGAAATAAGCACGGGTTTAAATACTCGCAAAAGAAGAAGTCTACTAGCGTGCAACATGAGGCCCAATACATGAGTACCATGAGCTTGGAGATCCACGTCAACACGAGAGGGAAGCTCGTTCCAAATCCCGAGGAAGATGAGATCCAGTGCATTTTCTGGTGTTCAAAGTCTGAC
The DNA here is from genome assembly GCA_023313575.1 of Eutypella sp. D-1. NCBI lineage: Eukaryota > Fungi > Ascomycota > Sordariomycetes > Xylariales > Diatrypaceae > Eutypella > Eutypella sp. D-1. Next base: position 698,154 of record JAJTTP010000020.1, read on the forward strand.
GAACACTTCGCCACCAGCGACCAAGCTTCGGTAACAGTCCAATCCGGGATCATCGTGCTGTCGGAGGATGGCTCCCTCGCTCGGAAGATCCAGAAGCAGACATCGGTCGAGGTCTATGAAGAGCTGACAGAACTCGACGTGTTGACACGCATGGTCGACATCGTCCGAGCACATGATCCCGACATCCTCACTGGATACGAAGTCCACGGAAGTTCGTGGGGCTTCCTGATCGAGCGGGCGCGGTTCAAGTACGACTATAGTCTATGCGATGAATTCTCGCGCATGAAAAGCCAGTCCTTCGGCCGCTTCGGAAAGGAGGCAGATCGATGGGGCTTCAACACAACATCCACCATTCGGGTAACAGGCAGGCACATGATCAATATTTGGCGGGCGATGAGGGGCGAGCTGAACCTGCTCCAGTACACCATGGAAAACGTTGTGTGGCATCTGCTACATCGAAGAATCCCACATTATGCCTGGCATACTCTGACTGAATGGTTTACCAACGGGAAGCCGCGGGATTTGAGCAAGCTTCTCCGCTACTACCTGACCAGGACCAAGCTGGACATCGAGATCCTCGAGGCCAATGAGCTGATCCCGCGGACGAGCGAGCAAGCGCGGCTCCTGGGCGTAGACTTCTTCTCGGTCTTCTCACGGGGCTCGCAGTTCAAGGTCGAATCGATCATGTTCCGAATCGCGAAGCCGGAAAACTTCATCCTCGTATCCCCGGACAGAAAGCAGGTAGGGAGTCAAAACGCCCTCGAGTGCCTGCCCCTCGTCATGGAGCCCCAGAGCGCGTTTTACAATAGCCCCGTCCTGGTACTCGACTTCCAGAGCCTGTATCCCAGCGTGATGATCGCCTACAACTACTGCTACTCAACTTTCCTTGGTCGGATCGTCAACTGGCGCGGCAAGTGCAAGATGGGGTTCACGGACTACCAGCGACAGGAGAAGCTATTGAGCCTACTCCGGGACTACATCAACATCGCCCCGAACGGGATCATGTACTGCAAGCCGGAGATCCGGAAGTCGCTGCTGGCGAAGATGCTCACGGAGATCCTGGAGACGCGGCTGATGGTAAAGAGCGGCATGAAGCAGGACAAGGAGGACAAGACACTGCAGCAGTTACTCAACAACCGGCAGCTGGCGCTCAAGCTCCTCGCGAACGTCACGTACGGGTACACGTCGGCGTCGTTCTCGGGCCGCATGCCCTGTTCGGAGATCGCGGACAGCATCGTACAGACGGGCCGGGAGACGCTCGAGAAGGCGATCGCGCTGATCCATTCGGTGAACCGGTGGGGTGCCGAGGTGGTCTACGGCGACACCGACAGCCTGTTCGTCCACCTGCCCGGGCGGACGCGGGACCAGGCCTTCGACATCGGCGAGGAGATCGCGCACGTGGTCACGGACATGAACCCGCGGCCCATAAAGCTCAAGTTCGAAAAGGTGTACCACCCGTGTGTGCTACTAGCGAAGAAGCGCTACGTGGGACACAAGTACGAGAGCCGCGCCCAGGCGGCCCCGGAGTTCGACGCCAAGGGCATCGAGACGGTGCGGCGCGACGGCACGCCCGCGGAGCAGAAGATCGAGGAGAAGGTGCTCCGCCTCCTCTTCGACACCGCCGACCTCTCCCGCGTCAAGGCCTACTTCCAGCGCCAGTGCGACAAGATCATGCGCGGCGCCGTCTCGGTGCAGGACTTCTGCTTCGCGCGCGAGGTGAAACTCGGGACCTACAGCAACCATAACGGCGCGCCGCCCCCGCCAGGCGCCCTGGTCAGCGCGCGCCGCATGCGCGCCGACGCGCGCGCGGAACCGCAGTACGGCGAGCGCGTGCCGTATGTCGTGGTGAGCGGGGCCCCCGGTGCCCGGCTCGCCGACCGCTGCGTCGCCCCTGAGGAACTGCTCGACCCGCTCAATTCCCACCTCGCCCTCGACGCCGACTACTACATCGCGCGCCACCTGATCCCCCCGCTCGAGCGCATCTTCAACCTTGTCGGTGCCAACGTCCGCGCTTGGTACGACGAGATGCCCCGGGTGCAGCGCGTGCGGCGCGTCGGCGGCGGTGGGGAGGGGGCAGGGGGAAGATCCGCTGCTGCTGTGGGTGTGGCGAAGAGAGCGACTCTCGAATCGTACATGAAAACAGCGACGTGTCTCCTCTGCAGCGCCAAACTCTCCACCAAACCCCCACCGCCCAGATCCCGCCCAACCACGGACTTACACCTCGACCTCGACCTCCCCCTCTGCGCCCGCTGCCTCTCCCCCGCGGCCGCGCCCGCGTCCCTCGCGACGCTCCAAGCGCGCCTCGCGGCCTCGGAACGCGGCTTGCGCGACGTCGAGGCGGTCTGTAGGTCGTGTGCCGGCCTTGCGCCCGGAGGCGCAGGGGGAGAGGATCCGCATGCTTGCGACTCCAAGGACTGCCCCGTGTTCTACACGCGTGTGAAATTGCGCGCGCGCTGCGCTGCTGATGATGCGGATGCCGGGGTTGCTGTTAGGGGGATTGTGGAGGTTTTGCGGAGGCGGGAGGAGAGGGCGTTGTTGGAGTGGTGAGCGGACCCTGAACCCTGATGCCGCCTGCCTTTTGGGGGCTTGTTCTTGGTTGTGGTGGGGATCTTTCTTTCTTGTTTTTTTATCCCTTTTCTATTAATTCATTTATTGGTTTGAGGGTGATGAGGCTGGGATGAGGAGGTTTTGGTATATCTTCCTATGTTCATTACGCAGGAGGTTGGGGGGGGAATTGGCCGGGCGAACCGAACCAAGTGCCCCTTTTTCAGGGGTAGTAGTGATTAGCAACACTTTAGGATGAGGACGGAGGGTTTTTAAATTCGTTTTCGCGGTTGTAATGTGTACTGCGACGAGGAGGGTGACGACTTTACGAGACATATACACACAATGGCACGAATCAAGTACGAGAGAGTTTAAATAGATATATTAAGGCCATCGCAATTAAGACCTGTCTTACAACTAATATGCTGATAGTGGGTTAGTAGCAGAGTTTTTGGGGTCGGTGTAGCCGTGGTGATGGAGGCGTGGAAAACTGGCGTGTGTATGCCACCGACCCACCACCCACTCGCCGCCCGCCCAGACGTATCAAGACGCCTTAAAAAATACATAATTTGGTACATGTTGCCAGCAACTGGCATCCCACTCATCCCGAATGGCCAATACCCCTCTCTCATGCGCGCACATAGGTGATGCGCACGCACTATTACTACGGGCTCGCTGATGCCCCCCTTTCTCCGGATTCCTGTGATAACAGCGGGATCTCGAATGATGAGATAGCCAGTCGTCCCCAGACCTTCTCTAGGTCTTTGTGTGTTTTCCTGCTCTTTGGTTCTCCAAGAAACCTTCGCCACGGTCACACACACCCAATAAGGTGTCTTCCAAATTCAACTGTTCGTAAATCATTATCGTCCCGGATTTTTTGGTGTTCATCGGCCGGTGCCCCGACTAGCTACTAACAGAAGGTCCGCGGAAATGTTGTAAAGAATATCGTAAGTCAACGCGCCCCGTCTCTATCTGTCTTTCGTCTATCAATAATTATCGTGACCTCGTTCAGCATGGTTGTCCTGGATGAACAGTTCCCCAAAGCAATGATCCCGCAGCAAGATGACCTTGCAACTGATCCCGTACCAAAGCACATATCGTATCCAGCGCCGCCGTTACAGCTAAGCCTTCTAGGTATGGATCAGATGCGGAATTGTGGGTTGGCGATGGGGGGCTGAGAAGAAATAGAATGTCTATGTTGGTCACCAGTCTCTTGAACAGGGGCGTTGAGGCGTGTTTCGTTAAGCTTGGCAAAATTTTGGAGTGCCATGCTCAAAAGTGGCTCGATATGCTCGTGTCTCGGGATCCTGGAAGCTTCTGCAACGCTCAACTTAGCGTTGCTTTTTGCTTTCTTTCTCTCGCCGCCGATCACGCCGAGCTCGCTGCTAGTGACGCCGATTGTGTGGTGCATGATACGCCGGTCCTTTTCTTCGATCGCTTCGGCAATCGACTTGTCGAACATCCCTGTACCGCTGTAGAAATGCTCTCGAGTTCTTGCCAGATGCGTCGCCAGATACTCGGCCCTACGGCGCTCGTGTGTTGAGTCCAAGGGGTACTCTCGGGTCCAATCCGCCGGAACTGGCACGGTGGCGCGGCCAAAATTGGCAGGCAAATCGTTAGGGTACCAGGCCTTTACATCTTCAGCACGCATAGAATCTACGACTAGCTTAGATTCACCATCCTCGTTTCCGTTCTCAAGGTCTAGTGTTTCTTGTACCGAGAGTGCAGGTTCGTGCTCGAAGGACAGCCTCGAGTCTCTGTCGGTAAAGGTCGGCGCACGGCCACGCAGCATTTGGCTATTGTAAGGGTTTGGTATTAAGCCCTGGCCCTGGCTCTGGCCATCTGAATCATTGTGTCTTCGCAAGCCGCCGTGTATGCTATGCATGGCTGACTCTAGAGCAGAAGATCTATAGTGGCGTTGGCCCGGAGGCCCCGCCGTCAGTGGTTGGGGTGCTCCGGGTCCCCTAGATAATATAGAAATGGGAGTGGATTCTCCCGTGGTTTGATGGCCTGTGGGTGTGGCAGTTCCTTGAGAGGGATACCCCAAACCTGGGGGGAATCTCAGAGAACGGCTCCCATTAGCTTGCTCCGACTGAAGGATTCCAGCCATGGCCACAGGATCAGAGCGTGTAGGTCGCCCACTAACTGGACGGTTACGTTGCTCGCCCATGATGCCCGAGGGCTCATGATATGAAGGGGACAGTTTAGGCTGGGTGTGAGAGCTGACTAAGGGTAGACGTCTATGTGCGTCAAGCATCTTCTGGGCGCGTTTCTGCATCGGATTTGTATAGGAGGCCAAATTCCGCAAGGCCATAATAGACATGTGCTTGAGAGGTTCCTCTTCTCCAAGACCTTCGTCTTTCTCTTCGCCATCTTGATGATCATCGCCGTGATTGTTCGTGCCATCGCGTTTGCCAAAACTAACAACAGAGCTGGCGGCTGGCGACTTGCTGCTCAAGATGCTTGGCATATCTCTCGCCTGAGGACTGATGGCACGATCGAAATTCTGGCGGAGGGGTGAGTAATGGGGAAAGTTATGGAAATTTGCAGGTGGTGATTGAGGTAGGTGATGGTTTGTATTGATGTATGGTAGGGAAGACAGTGCGGATTTGGCGAGACCAGGTCGAGGAGATTCAGAATGAGGTGTAGGAGGCCACTTGATGTTGCGGCCTCGGCGAGCAGGTGCCTGTAGGGGCTGAGAGGCTTGGGGGTTGTAAAGGGAACCAACGGTGGTGTACACCTGTGCAGGTTGTTGTGCCTGCCCCTGTTTTCCTTGCTCCTGCTCCCCCTTCTGCTGTGCCTGTTGCTGACCCTTCAGAATGGTCTCCGGAGCTTGTGACAAGCTTTCATGTACATTGGTGAAACCATCCGAGGAAGCAAGTCGACTGGGCGTAAGAGTTTCCATCTTTGCGATTTCACAACTCTTTCCCATCCGGGTATGGAAGGATCCGATGATATTTTCAACCGAGGTAGCGTGGCATGCCAAGTGTATCTAAAGAGATGGTTCCAAGGTTGCGATAGTGCAACTAATTACTTAGAATTACTTAGATTGGCGCACAACCATGCAGGCACGTTCTACACGGTATCTATGCAGTTATGAGTGAGGCACCTGACAGACGCCTCGTAGAGAAGATGATGAGGATGATGAGGTTGCTTATGCTGCCTTGTACCCGTCGAGATAGATGGTCGTTGCCGAGAAAAGTAGAAAAAGTGTGGAGAGAGAATGGGGCATTAAGTAGATACTGGCATTCCCCGGGGCTGGATGGGAGTCGGGACCCGTGGACCTTGGAGTCATGAGGCTCTTGAGTTCTTCAGTAGTGAGGGCGGGTCGAGATAGAAGAATCCAATTTCAAATGGGATGTAAGTACCTAGGTATGGATGTAAGTATGAACCTTACGAATCGTCAGGGATCAGTCCTGTGCCCGGGTTGTACATACCCAGGTTGGCAGATACGTAAGAAGCCTTACAACCTTATAACCCCAAGTGACGGAACTTTCAAGAAAAGAAGGGGAAGGGATTATTCGAACGGCCAGCGGGGATCTTTAATAGGAGGTTGTTAATAAAACCTTTATATTAGGAGTAATCAAAATTGGAAAGTAACTAACGGTGAAGAGTTGAGATGAAATTTAATGTTAATAAGTAGGTTTGGGGAGGGAAGTGCCACCTGCAATGTTTGTTGAAACTATGGATGCCCCAGGACTTGAAATAAGAAAGTTGACAGGCATGTACCTCCACGCAGAGTACCTTCCCTATTTTATCTCTTTGAGTAGGTACATGCACAGTAGGTACCTGCCTGCACGTTCAGGTATACAAACACACTACGTCATTGATAACTCCTAGATGGTGTCTCGTGTGGTAAAATAGGCAGGAACGTTGTTGAGAAGTGGTAAGTGCCTTCCAGAGTCATAGAAGTCTACAACCAGAAGGGCCTTTCCAAGGTTCAAGAAGATGATTTGCTATAATCAGCCGTAGAGTCTGGAATTGCTCACTGTTTATCTACTCTATATTTTTTAGCTGCGGAGGTAGGTAGGGACCTCCAGGTGGGATAACCTTTCAGTACATAGAATCAAAGCAAGCATGCATGGTTTGATATCTTCTGCGCCTGCCTACCTCACCTGCCGCCCACTTGCCTACCTACGCACAATGGCCACTCCAGCCTAAGCCCCATTAAGCTGTCTACCCTATGTAGGTCGGGTAGGTAGGAAGTAGTTAGGTAATCAAGAAGATGAGGAAACGGAGGCTATCTATCTATTGTCTCCAGTAGATTGCAATGATACTTATGCAAGATGACACTCATCATGACAGGCGCAGAGTGGTAGCATATTTATTCATTCATCAATACCTAGATATCCCCGGGCCGTTCATCTGATTGTCGATATTGATTTCCATTTCCATTAGTTACGATGGGATTCGATGACCGAGAAATATCTCCATATCGCCTTAGGTAGGGAGGTGCTGGACTGTCTGGTCTGACCATGAAGCCACCTTCGTATTTGACAAGTACGGAGACCAAATACGTCAGGATACAACGACTGCCTGTCCGCCTTACTATTGTCTAGTTGGAGGCTTGACTGGTCCTTGCAAAGTAAACGCATGCCACCGACAAAGGGGAGGAGAACTTATCTCTTCAAAAAGCTATAGTACCTCATCTTTGTGTAAACCGACCCGAGAAGCTTCTATGCAACATTAGCTTTGAATTCGATGGAAGATTCAAATAAGTAGCAAGAGAATGAAATGCCCGACTCATCTATAATCCAACTTTGCCACCATTTACCAAAACGGCCTGTCCCTGATTAGGTCTTGTTGATCTATATCATCTGGGCTTCGTAGCATGAGTGGGACCGGCTCGACGATTATACAGGTCTATCACCCACGGCTATGAGCTCTGACCATACGGCTAACGCATTCAGGTCGATTTACCTCAATTGCGAAATCTCGATGGAAAGGGGGCCTAACTAAGGGTGGTGGCTATCATTGATGAGTAGCTGCCGTCGCCGTCATCGTCCTTAGAATTCATGGTCACCATCCGACTTTGAGGAGTCCCCGCATCCAACGATATGAAACGCTGCCACGCGTTTCCACGCGTGGCATCCATAAGTTAAGAACCCCTCAAGTGCATATATGGATTGGATAGCAGTCTAAAAGCTTGTCCCATTCTCAAACAGGTCCAAGTAAAGGAGTGCCCTTGTATGGATAAGCTACTATATGGAAGGAAAGCTGCATATACCCTGTCTCATGCAACAGTGTCATGTATAGGACACCATGCGGATTCCTGGATTCCTTGCTTTGTGCCTAATAGGATTTGCAGAACAGGGCCTAATACTCGCCTCCCGATGACCATGTGCCTGGTAAACGTGTTCATCCGATACCCGGCGTTCTGGTTACATGCCTTCCACTGGATTTTAATCCCTCGTTGGGGACCTCCCAGTCATGAGCTTGTGTGTAAGAGAACATGGCAGCCAACACCAAATGTCAATCCGCCACAAAACAGCTGCGAAGAACATATGTGCCGTTTGGTTATGCCTAATACTGGTTGTGACTACGAGGCCACTGGGCTCACGACTCGACAACAACACGGTTACAATACATTGCCCGATTGCACGCCTAGCAACATATAGGATGGTCGCGATTCCTTACCATATACAATGATATAGTATTGACGATATTATACTGCCCGGTTCGTTTTTCCTTCGTTGCCGTGTTTACCACCACGGAGGCAAGGTATGCTGACACGGTCTGCGGGGGCTGATTTCTGGTATCTGGATAGGCCCAGCAACGTCCCTGTTCTTATCTTGTGTAACTCCTTCATCACAAGCCTGCGGTGCAACTGGCGTATCAGACCAATTCGTTCATGCAAAGGACAAAGCTGTGGCGTCTCACGCCATAAGCCGGACTGACGATTCAAAACCGTTGAATTCCGATCGGAGGTTGTTTGCCTGCATGATTAATCTGAAGTAAACGCAAGATGTCCCAGTCTAACAATCTAGACAGGACGTCGAAGGTTGTGATAGAGTGACAGGGTGGGCCAGGAACGTCGGGCCCAAACCTAGCTTGCATTAGCTCTGGATCTTGACCCTCAAGATCGGCCCTGGTCCAGGCCCACGAAGAAGAGAGCTAGAGCTGTAGAGCCTGCATTCGTAACTGACAGCCGCCCACCATTACAAGGCTCTAACATAGGCCAAAGAGACGAAACGAGACCTGCTTGCAACTGCAGCCACTGCGAGTTTCTATCGTCTTCCGAGACGAATGGTGGCTCTCTAACCAAAACCATGCGTTATCACTTTTATGGGGTGGTGTCAGGATCGCCTAGCGACCGACGGATACTCCGGGCTAAATCTGTCATACTGCCCTGTACGGATCCAACTTAAGGCCAGAACAAGCCGGTGAAACGAATCTGCAATTCCTCGCTGCTGGAACAAACCCGCCAAGACCGGAGATCTCTCCTGTCATAAGTCGCGCTCGTTCCTGGATCTACTGGTGTACAGATCGCTCTGATCAATGGAGAAATGCATCCTGCGTGGACAAAACAGGGCACTTCTTTCGGCGGCACAAGCGCGCGACAAGGATTTTGATTGCTCCTGTGTGAGGTTGCATACACAGGCAGACACATGCATTCCTGCTATGTAGGCCGCTCGAACCCGCTAGACCAATGATCGCTAAGGCTTGCATTGCAATACTGTCTCTGAGAGGCAAGAGGGAGGGCAAGGGGGGTGATGAGAGAGAGAGGGAGAGAGAGAGTAGCAGTGAGACGCTATTAGATGCGACTTCCCATCAGCCCACTCCGGTGAACGTCTATGGTAGTGAGATGGTGGTGGCATGCTACGTGTATTTTTGTTGGGTTTTTCTTCGTAATTACCATATTTTCATGTGCAGAGCAGGGGCCTTTTATCGTATGTAGTAGAACTTGTTGTTTGTGTAGTTCAAAGCGACCGGAAAAGACCGCCCATCGCCCAAGAGCCCCTCATTAATCCAGATCTACCTCACAGCGTCCATTACCCTCCCCCGGACTACCCGGCTAGTGTAAGTTGACACTACCACCGCTACCAACTCGAATCTTAAAGCCGTTAGAGCCGATACTACACTGCCAAGAGTCCAAACAACCCTCGAGGTTAGGTTGACGTTGTTCTGTTTCCTCTACCGCTAATCTGGTACTACCGGGGCCAATGACGGTAGCGAGCCTGATCGCATATGTATATATATTCATCTGAGACCTGGTAGAAGCACGCTGCCGTGTACGAAAGAAGAAGTGGTGTGTGCTTGCCGCCTGATTTGCCGATCCGAGTCTTACATATTGAATCTGTTAGGCCAGCTGGCGAGGGTGTGTGGTGGCTCTCATTGGCACCGCGAGAGGAATAATAATACTACTCCCGTCCAATCTTCTCTCCTTCCACGCCTCTTCCATCCTTCGCTACCTACCTACTTACTCCCCTGCCTTTTTTTCTCCTTACCAAACCGCCCTATTACCACACCACCCGTCCTACGATCCGACTTACTACTTACTTGCCTTGCCGCCATCAAAAAGTTCGCTAGGAAAAGGATTTGACTAAAATAGATAGACCCACCAAACTTGCCGCTTGACTCTCCGAGTCCGACTACATACGTCCTTTGTCCGGTCAGCCGACTCACTGTTTCTACCTCGATCTTCCGGGGCCAAAGTCGCAACGATCTTCGCCGATATGGATTTCTCGCAGTCATATTACGGCTCAGCGCAACCATACCAGTTCATTGGTATCCCGCCCTTAACGCCATCACACTCGAATTCGGCACCTTCTGAAGAGTACAACAATCAATCGCCACCTGTTCGTCCCCCCTCAATCCATGATCGTCGCGAGTCATTACGGTGCATTGATAGAGTAAAGTACTGACGTCCAGACTTGCGATCTATAGGATGTCTACGAAGGATTTCCCAATGACCAATTCCAGAGCTTCGATCAGTATGGACAATACAACCATCCCGCACAACAACATGCCTTCCAGGGACCTCCTGGTCCGCCCACACCGCCCACACAGCCCGTCCAAGGCCAGAGGCCACCACAGCTGAACGGATCTGCGAAGGGCCCCCAGCCCCCAGTTGACATGGCCTCCCTAACAAAGGCGGACCCCGACGGATCCCGGCAGACCGGCTCGAACTCGGACGATGAGGACATGACGCCCGCGCAGTCACGGAGGAAAGCACAGAACAGAGCCGCGTGAGTACCCACAGCCCTCGTACACTTGATCCAGGGCGGGGGGAGAGCCCTCCGGCATGTCGGGTTGCGTGGTGCGTGCGGTCCGGGGAGGGGCGTTGGCGCTAACCGAGTGATGATGTCTCCACAGTCAGCGTGCGTTCCGGGAGCGCAAGGAACGGCACGTCAAGGATCTCGAGGCGAAGTTGGCCAGCCTCGAGGCGGCGCAGAGCCAGACGACGAGCGAGAACGAGAAGCTGAAGCGCGACCTGCAGAAGATCAGCACGGAGAACGAGATCCTGCGGGCGACGTCGAGCATGCAGCAGGCGCACAACAACGGCGGCAACGGGGGAGGCGCCGGTGGCGGCTCCTCGATGTCTCCGCCGGGCGGCGCGCCCACCACCACCGGCCCCATGGAGTACAACCCCACGGACTTCTACTCGGACCTGCTGGCGAACCACGCGAACAAGACGCCGAGCCACCGGATCGTGGAGTCCGAGTCGGGCGAGCGCCTCCTAGCGGCCGGTGCTACGTGGGAGCTCATCATCAACCACGAGCTCTTCCGGCGCGGCATGGTCGACGTCGGCGACGTCAGTGAACGCCTCAAGAGCCAGGCCAAGTGCGACGGCCAGGGCCCCGTCTTCGAGGAGAGCGCCGTCCTCCGCGCCATTGAGCAGAGTGTTGCGAGCGGGAGCGATGAGCTGTTATGAGGCGTCGCCGCCACGCCGGGAAGAAGCGAGGGGCATTGAGTAGAGATCAAAGGGGAATACTGTCCTAACTCAGCTTTCTGCGGACCCCCACGCCCTTCAAAATTGCAGCTACGTGATGTATACGGCAAGTCACGATGATGCGAAGAAACGCCCGGGATCCCGCACATTAGGACCATGGAAGCGGAGAGATGTGCTCGATGGAGTCGGGTGTCGAATGGAGTAGGGGAGGGATACGCCGGAAATTTTACTTGTTTACAACGAACAAACTCAAGAAAGAAAAAAGAAGACAAGGCAAGAGAAAAGAAAAAGAACAGAAAAGCAAACGTCCCCTTTTCTTTGGTATCGGTATTGGTATTGGGTTTGGATTCCTTTTGGTCATTCTAGAAACATTTCAGGGAAACGCATCAACCTCGAGCTGAAAAAAAAAAAACCACTCCCGGGTTCCCCAAGGGAAAGTGTGTATATATCTATTTATTATATGCACACACGTATATGTGGTTTGGCTCGGAGGGAGGAAGTTTTGGGGTTTTTGTGGGTCGATTTTGGTCTTGTCTTGTCCTTTCTTTCTTTTCCTTTCTTTCTTGGAAGGTGGTATATGCTATTTGTTTCTCGTCGTCTTCTTCTTGTTGTTCTTCTCTCTTACTATCTAGGGTTTTCGAAACTTAAAGCTATACCTATACCTATATAACCATCTATACTAACCATCTAAGCTCTTTTTTTTTTTTGGCGAACTTGGGGCGAAGGGGCGGGGGTCTACGGGGGCTTGGGAGACTATATCGATTGGCCTATTTTCCTATCGCACGCTGCTGCTCTGAGGCTTGACTTATGCGTGTGTGTGTGTATAGGTGCGTGCATGAGCGATGGAAGGAAGGGGATGTAGGTGGCTTGGATATACCACTCGACTAAATAATCCGTTACACCCCTTCACTACACTACGTAAAGTAGGTACCCATCTACGGCCGAGATGACTTGTCGTCTACGGGCTTCTCTAACTTGGAGCCGTTTTGCTTGGGATTGTGCGGTTGGCTATATGTATTAGGTAGTGGGAGGGGAGAAGAACGAAGCAGAGCCGCCCTGGTTGAACCTCGGCTGGCCCGTCCGTCCTTCGAAGACGCTCGCTCTTCACTGGCGGCTCCCCCGGATACCAGCAGCATCGCGGCCTCTTCCGTCCCCGCTCTTCTTCGGATTCGGGGCAGCTTGCCACCCCGAGATCTACAACCCCCCCACCAGCAACGACAACCTGCATGGTCCGCTATGAGGTCCGGTGTATCTGGGACGTAAGGATTATATCCGATAACAGACGGAAGGGTCCGGGGGGGTTTTCTCTACATACGCATCGTATCAGTGATATGTATACCATAGTCAGGTGTACTTTATGGGGTCGTGATGTGACAGTAGTTATGGGACTATCGAAAGTCACTTAAATGAGCTGGTCACGAAATAAAGCATCGAAAAAGGAGATAATATCGACATACTGAAAAGGGCAGGCAGGCGCTTAGACCACTTTTGTCACAGTGTGCCCGAGTTGCTTGCTTATGTCATAGCCAAGACAGAGTCCCTCTGTGGGGTAAGCGGGGGCCCCTTAAAATTCTTAGCGCGTTCACCCGGGCCACTTACGGTTAAGTACCGATACATGCGGGATTCTGGAAAATCCGGATTCTTCTTTTAAGGCTTTTTAGTAGGTATTTTTTCAATGTTACTAGGTGTTGATTTGTATTGGCTTGTTGGGTCCGGGGGGGTTTCAGTCCAGGAACGGAACAAATGTCCCTCTGGGTTTCCTTGAAAATTCCAATGTCACAAGCCAGACGGGACCAACAGACAACAGACCAGCAAGACCAGCCTGGTCAGGTGTGGACCGGACAGCTGTCATGACATAGTATACAATTTCGTCACCGCAAGCCACATTCAATCAATGTTAAATTCTAAACAATCACAATATTCTGTGGTGGATTTCCTTGTGGTGTAGCTTTGTTGTTTCCCATTGTCTTGGCCCTCGATTCTAGGGCTTACGTTTTTTGTCCTCCTCCCCCCCTCCCCCTACTTATTCCTAAGTATTTTTATTTCTTTTACGAAGTAGTTTCAATACAGTAATAATATTTCAGCCGGTCCGGCTCCCTGATTAACCACCAAGACAATTAAGGATCTCGAGATAGCATCATCGAACTCAGCGAGACTGAAGATCTGACAAGATGGTCTACGTACGGCAGGAATACCTGCCAAACCTCAAGCTTTACAAGTACTCCGGCGTCGACCACTCCTTAACGTCCAAGTACATATTGAAGCCTTTTTATAACAATGTCGTCATCAAGTGCTTTCCCATGTCTATGGCCCCTAACCTGATCACCCTGTCTGGTTTTATGTTTGTCATCATCAACTTCCTGACCCTGTTATGGTACAATCCGAACCTCGACCAGGACTGCCCCCGGTGGGTCTACTACAGCTGGGCTGCTGGTTTGTTCCTCTACCAGACTTTTGATGCCGTAGATGGCGCACAAGCGTATGTGTAACCCCCCGGTCTTTAGGTATACTGCTCAATATCTAACTTGCATGCGATGCCTTCTATACAGACGCCGCACACGCCAGAGCGGTCCTCTTGGTGAGCTGTTCGACCATGGCGTTGATGCCCTCAACACCTCCCTCGGATGCCTCATCTTCGCTGGCTCCCAGAACATGGGTCAGAGCTGGTACACGGTTGCTACCCTCTTCGCCAGTATGTACTTGATCGCTGTTCAACGCAGACCTGACTAGCCAGACTGACCTGACCGCCTGCCAGCGCTCCTAACCTTCTACACCCAGACTTGGGAGGAATATCACACCAAGACCCTGACACTGGGCATTGTCAACGGTCCCGTCGAGGGCGTCTTGATTATTGTTTCTGTATATGCCCTGACGGGCTTCATGGGAGGCGGCTCCTTCTGGAAACAGGCCATGCTCCCGACTGTTGGCGTGCCCCAGTCACTAGGCGTCCCCGAGTTCCTCTACAACCTCTCCTTCACCGAGTGGTACATGCTCCAGGGCTTCGTCATGCTCGTCTTCAACACCTTCGAGAGCGCTAAGACCGTGATCCAGGCGAGGCGAGCCGCTGGCGACCGGAGTCGCTACGCTCTGGTCGGCCTTGTTCCCTTCTTCATCACCTGGGCCTTCATCGTCGCCTACCTCTGGCTCCAACCCATCATCCTCACGGGTCACCTTGTGCCCTTCGCCGTGTTCGCCGGCATCGTCAACGCCTACAGCGTCGGCCAGATGATCACGGCGCACCTCGTGCGGCTTAAATTTCCCTACTGGAACGTCCTGGTCGTGCCGTTGTCGCTGGGCGTCATCGACTCGCTCGGCCCCGTGCTGCAGTCCCACCTGGGCTGGGCCTCGGGCTGGCCCAGCGCCCTCGGCGACGGCGTCTACCAGGTCGCCTTCATGTTCTCTATGCTCGGCATGGCCATCGGCGTCTATGGCTCCTTCGTTGTCGACGTCATCGTCACCATCTGCGACTACCTCGACATCTGGTGCCTGACCATCAAGCACCCCTACGTTCCCGAGGCCGAGGAGACCAGTGGGAAGAAGAAGAAATGAGCCGCGGGAAACAAGCCCCGCAAGTGTCTCTGAGCTGCATGCAATTCTTCCTATGCTATGCTTTGGCCCTAGGCGGAAATGAAGTAAGACCAGGCATGGTACCTGAGAGGCTATGTATGAGCATGCATGAGACAGCCTAATGCATCTTTGTCCGCTACAGAACGCCACCGCTAGATGCGCTGACCGACGCCCCATGATGAATGTGCCCCAACGCCTAGAGAGGTGGCTACGAAGTTACTTTTTTCACGAGCAGGCGTTTCCGCGACGGGAGGCGCATTGATTAAGTCCTTAATTTACCTATATACGAGTCACGCTGGGTGCCACCAGCACGAACGAGGCAACGGAGGAATTATAGATGATGGATGGTCAGAGGGAATGATCGGGGAAATTCATGCCGTGCCAAGGCTACCTGTTTTGATACAGCTTTATTATACATATATATATATATATGCCTATTCGCTCAAGCTCAATAGATATATTTCATCCCTGGTAGGAAAACTGGAGTTTTCTTTCACTCCTTTTCTTGCCAATTCCTCATCACGCAACTTCGTAGTGAAAATGCTGAAGAATAATGTCGCCATGCAAATTACCTTGGCCATGGGAATCTTAAATCAAAAATACTATATATGTCGGGAGGACGGGTGGACGATTAATCTTGCGGAACTTCGAGTGTACAGTGAGTTGTAATCGGAAAAAGGCTACGCTACCAGTCAGATAGGGTAACTTTATAGTCGGTAGCTAAAATGCAGCACGTGACACCCGCAATTTAAGCCATAAAAATACCTAACCGAAATCCAAACTACCATCAAGCTTCAAGATTGACCCCCCTATTTTTTAAACACTCCTTTTGACATGCTCTCCAAAGAAATCTCCTAACCCCATTGAATTCCAACCCCCTTCGGCGTCCCACCAAAATTACGTCACGGTCACAGTCACAATCACAGCATACCCCTAGCTCCTGACTCTTTAACCAATCAACCAACACCAACTTCACATGGGACGAGCAGGAGAAGAGGCGTCCAGGAGGAGGCCCCTACCCGCGGGCTTCGCGCGCAAGAAAGACCGCATCCTCCGGGACCTGGCGTCGCCGGAGGCGGATGCGTCGCCCAAGGGCAGCGTGGACGTCGGCGTGCGCGACCTCATCGCCGATCTGAATGCCGTCCCCGGCCTCGTGACGACTAGTAGCTGCGCTGGGAGGGTGTGTGTTTTTGTTGAGGGCTGTCGTAAGGGCGGGGGGAAGGGGGAGGGGAAGGGTGGTGGTGGTGAAAATCTTAGTTATGATGAATTAGGGGATGAGGATGCGGAGGTAAATGCGGACTTACGAGAAATGGGGGAAGACCAGGAGGAAGTGAGTGGAGCGGCAAAAGCTCAGTTTGAGGAGAAGCAGCAGCAGCAGCAGCAGAAGAAGGAGAAGAAGAAAACGCTAGCTGGGGTCGGCGGGAAGGGCGGAGGCGGCTCCTGGCTCTTCGTCTCCCACGACCCGGTGCCGCTGGACGGCAAAAGCGACGCGGACCTCGACGTCCTCCTCGGGCTCGGCGCTCAGGGCAGCATGCCGGGAAGCGACGACGATGCAGCTGGGTCCAGCAGGCTGGTCCATTTCAAGTTCGAGCCTATGGTGAGTTCATTTATTCCGCATGTCTTCCGAGGTTATCTGTCTATGTACAAATCGCCCGCGGACAGCGCCTCCCCCCCAAAAGATTAATTACGTATGCTCATCACATCCCCAACAGATCCTCCACGTCCTCGCCGCGTCGCCGGAGCACGCGCAGCTCCTACTCCGCTGCGGTCTGCAGGCCGGGTTCCGGGAGAGCGGGGCGATCAACGTGGCCTCCACGGGCGGTGCCGTGGGGGAACCGGCGACGCCGATGGTGGCGATCCGGACGGCGGGGCTCGCGCTCGAGTCGCTTATCGGGTTTGGGTCCAGCACGCACAACGACGACGACGACGACGAGGGTGGTGTCGTGGTGGTACACCGCACGGTCCCGGCCGCCCACCTCCGCACCCTGCTCCGCGTCGCCAATGAGAGGTTCGTCGCTAATGCGGAGAGGATCGCGCGGTTTCGGGCCCTGCTGTTGTCGTCGTCGTCGGAGGGGGTCAAGAAGCAGCGGGGCCCGGAGTGGGAGGACGCGGCGGTCCGGAGGGAGAGGTTGAGGGCTGAGGGCCTTAGGAGGAGGGAGGAGATTCGGAGGCAGCGCGGGGATGAGGAGGGGAGGGCGGTCGACGATGGTGATGGGGCTGGTGCCGGGTTGTTTGTAGATGAGTTAGCGCTGGATGCGAACGAGACGTGAGGAAATGAGAAAAGTTTCAAAAAGAGAGAAAAGCAACAACTTGGCAAACAGAAGCGTGATCATGCACTTCTTAAATGGTAGGTAAGAATTGTTATTTTCTCTATACTGCTGAGTAACCCCCCGTTTACTTTTCCCCTCCAAAAAGCTTTTGTTCTATGTCATCGTTGCACACATGGTAATGGTAATGGTAGTAGTAGTATTACACAGGGATCCCACCACGCCCACGCCGTCTGAGAGCCGGGCTGACGACCCCTCCGTTTACCCCTTTTATAGTAGTCCGCGATGAACTATTTCTTCTTCTAAATGTGTCTTGAATGCAGCAGCGAGGTGCCACCATCGCTCATAGGGTGGGAAGGAATTTTTTTTTCATCGGACAACACGATCCACCCACTCCTTCTCAAGACGGCGAACCTCTTCTTTGAAAGCGTCGACCTCGCGGTAGCAATCGAGGGGACGACGATCGTTATCGGAGAGGCAGCGGACGACGTCAGCGCGGGCCTTCTCGACGGACTCGGGCAGCGGCCGTAGCTGCCGACGCCCCTCGAGCCGCGACCGCAGCGCCGCAACCTCGGCCGAGACCTCGCGCCGCCCCTTGCGCCGGCTCTCTTCCTCCTCCCGCGCCGTCTCCTGCCCCGCCCGCTCCAAAGCCTCCCGCACCGCCGCGCTCTCCTGCTCCCGCAGCTTCTTTAGCTCCGCTGCTACCCGCGCCTGCACTGCTAGCTCGGCGCTCTGCGCCCGTGTCGTGTCGGTCTGTTATTGCCGGGAGGGGAATGAAAGGGTTCCCTGGGGTTAGTGTGCGTGCGCTTTTAATGTAGGGAGGCAAGGGAGGTGTAGGGGAGTTCGCCGTGCTCTGACAGGCATTGTTGTAATTTAGGGGGTCGAGGAAGATATTTGGGGGGGGGGGGGGGGGTGGTTCGGACTCACCTCGCTGCTGGCCTGGAGAGACTCGACGACATCGTGGGAGACGCCTACAGGTCCGGAACTATGACACGCGCGGACAGGGCCGGTCTGTTAGCTTCAGTCGTGCCACATTTCCCAGTTTATCCTTCTTGACCAGCCATGTTATGTTTGTAAAGAACCTACGCTTTCCAGACGTGCGACTCCGGCTTCGACGAGTTGGCGCCCATTGCGGGTTTGACTGAAAAAGATTGATATTCGGTCCGTCAATGGGGAGTGAGGTGGGTGGTGGTAGGGGCTACTGTGAGAGAGAGCCTCAGATGCCGTCGTAGGGTTGCGTCTATCGTGGTTTATTCGATTTACATACGGGCAGGCGGGCGATTTCCCCCGAGCTTCAAAATGACGATGCAGGCGCTTATCGGGTACGGCTAGTAATAGGTGGGTCAAGCTTCCCGCTAAGTGTAGGTAAATTCTAGTAGTAGGTACCGAAGTATTTTTGTATTTAAGCCGAAAAAATCCCCTACAGTGTCCTACTGCCCCTGTTCTGCACTGTCAACACTGTACGGCCCGAGCTCGCCCCTTTTGACGTCGATGTCGGCAGGTTCCGGATTCCGGATCTACCTAGGTATATTCATTGCACCAACCTGACAATTTTTTTCAACGGATACTAGGCTAGGTATCTAGGTCACTTGGATTTTTGATTGGGCATTGGTTTGCCTTGTATCTATCTAGAATTGGAGCTGGGCTATAACAATACGTTCCTACGCGGGCGGCCTTCAACAAACCTGTTCATGTTAGTCAAGTGGAAGGAACTAGATATCCTCGTGTAAACCAGCCGCGGGTCACAGACTCACAGGTGTAAGGAAGCTCGAGAATATGACAGGCAATACCTAGGTATGCAGACATATTATTTGTCCTGCCCTCTCGGCCTCGATCTATACTGGGTACTTAAGTCGGATATTATCTCATATCACTCCTCATACCCATGTCTGCAGCCTATGGCAAGCTAATATGAGGATATCCAAGTTTTTCCCTGGTATTCAAACTGGTTGAGATTTGTTTATGTCTGACAAGATGGCCTAGCCTGTATAAGTGACCTTCCAACCCTGCTTTTTTACTGTGCCTACTATTTCACCAACCCTCCAATGATAGCTACTCCTGAGAAGAGCATAATCTCCTAGATTTTGTACTGCTTGTCTAACCAAGGCGGGTCTACCCATAGACACTCCAGAGAAACAAGTCACTAAGACACTATTGCTAGGTTTCTACAGATGAGGATGTACCTGCGCATCTATGCTCCTACAGATAGGGTCACATATTCCTAGGTACCCGCTTTACTCATGCGGCTCTGCATGCTTCATGCTTTAGATGGCCACTCTTCCAAGGTTCCCTGCCCATGCTCTATGAAGAATTCTTCCTAGTGAAGTATCCTTTGTCTACTTCTTAGGGTCAGGCACAAATAGCACAGGTATATACGCCAATATGGACATTCTGTTCATACTTACAGCAAGAGGACCAAGGAAAATTCTTAATGCGCTAATATTATTGTGCCATACTGTGACATTGTTGTACTTGACAGGTTAGAGTTTGCTTATACGCGTATATACACCTACTAAACATGTCTCCTTGCCAAGGAAGTTGGCGCACTTTGTTTGGTTAATCTCAAGTCCACGCATGATGATGTCGCCTGTATAGTGCTTTCTATGTGGTTTTGCACTAGCTCCACAGGTATAGGGGGGGGTGGGGTACTTAGTTCCATTCCCCAGATTTTCCGGATAGCTTATATCTATGTAGCTTTCAGCCGCATAACTTCCTAGGGCACTTATCTAGGCTGTCCTAAGGGAGATCACTGTCTACAATACTTAGGTAGGCTACTATGGATGAAGTGTTAGAATATGAACCCATTGGCCTGGCCTGGGCCTGGCAGGTCTAGCAGGACTTGTCTCATACAAAATGCTATATCCGTAGCCCTTGAGAATCCCGAAATCCTACCATATAGTATACAATAGTGTGCCATTGCGTCCTCATAAAAGCTTCACTGTGTAAGCGGGCTTATTCAACGCCCTTATTTGGAGTAGAATACTGCTTTTATTGCTTGCTGAACAACGTATATCTTTTGTAGTGATATGAGAGCATACATCCAAGCTCGAAATAGAAGGCCTGCCTACTCCACACTGTCTCCCCGGGGCTTAGACGGGAGGAAAGCGAAAAGACGCGAAATTTTCGGCGGGCCTCTGGAGTGAACTCGAGATTAAAGAAGCCAGTCCGTTCCAAGGTTCTGCTTTTGCCAAATCTAAGCAAACAACCTTGGAATGACATCTAATCCGAGGGGGGGCCGCAGGTACTTGGACTGAGCGTACCGACATAGCTACATAGAAGCCTCGAAAAGCTTTACACATCCAACCCACACCCCCCCTTTCAGGTAGAAACACCGCTATGGAGCTGGTACCGGCGCTTGTACCTGGGATGTATCATCTGTATCAGCAAACGCGAACCGCGCTCCAATATTCGCACTCACCGGGCCAAGTTGCTCCTTCCTTCTCTCTCACTCCTCCACTCCCGTTCATGTATATCCAGTGAAGCTGTCGGCGTATTAAACCAGTAACGCGTAAACGCTAGCCCCACCCCAGCGGCCAGCCCCGTGTACTTCTTCTCTGGCCCTAAGCCGTGACTTACCAACCGTTTCCCTATTCTTCTTCTTCTTCATCTACCACCCATATTTTTTCCCTCCCTTCTTCTTCCCTTCTTCCTCTCCCACCAACACAACTTCTTCTACCACCATCCCATCCCTCTCTCTTCTCGTAGCAAAACCACTTGCCTACTACCGCAAAACTGAAAGACCATCCGTTGACCTGGATATAATTCTGTCTCGGATATTCTTGCCCTTTTCTTCATCTTCATCAACTTGTGTTTCCCCATCTCAACTTCCCCGGTCGGCTTCCTTGACCGTTAAGACTTCCCGGCATCTATACTCCGCCGAACCAGTAAACTCTCGCTCCGGCATTCTCTGAACCGTAACACCAGACTAGGTAAGTCTTTGGTGGGCGCTGACGGCCTTCGTTTCCTTTTTTAAATTCCTTTTCTTTTTCTTTTTGTGCGTGTTTCTCGTTCGTCTTCTCCCTGTATCCCTCTTTTTCTCGTGGCATCGCATCTGTTCTGCTCTCCCGGGCCACAACCCCGAAACCACTTGTATCACCACGATCTGTGATTTCATCCACTTCCCTCTTCATCACCCATATCTCCCAGGTAGGTGGATACACGCCGGCATCAGAAAATCCCACCGGGCGAGCTCGCGATGTTTCCATTCGGTGGCAATGGCGCCTTCAGTCCCCCTGCGCCAGGTTAGTGCCTGGTTCCAGGCCACTCACCCCTCTTGCATTGCACCCATAGTCTCATTCCCATCTACCAAGGTATCCATTTCTGGAACTGGTTATGGAAAGAAGGGCAAGTGGTCAATGATGAGAACCCCTCACCCCTCACCCCTCGCCCCTCACTAGACTTGTTCAGTCAACCCTCCCTGTTTGGAGTCCCCTCTGTTGTTGTCGTTTGTTGCCTTGCCAGCTCTGTACACACCCCCTCCTCCTCACCTTAATCTCAGACAAGCCTTAGGAAGAAGGTGTCAACTTTCCAGCTCTAGCAAGCTTGTCTTTTGATACACAACCTGAATAAGCTGTGTCATATTGGCAAACACTCATTGTTCTTCTCTTTCCCACTTCACATACCAACCTCATCTGCCCCAGCTCAACTTCATTTGAAGGATAAGCCCCCTCAACTACCATCAAGTAGTTGTAAGGATCCATCTACCCTTACCTCGAAATTTTCATCTCTTTTCATCAAGGGCCATCATCATCCATCAAAACCACCCTCCTTGGCGATAGTATTTGAAAATCTCATCCGATTCTTTGCTGTTGCCATCGCATATCATCGGCAGCTCAGCTAATATCATCTCTTCAAGGCATTGTAGCATCAAACCGCCATCATGTCTGCCAACCGGGGTCAATCCGAGTCCCGAAGTGACAGTTCTAGCGTCTCGTCATCGCGCACCTCTTCGTCCGATCTGGGCCCAGGTGGTAAGTCATTCTCTCCCATATAGCAATGTGCTTCAAATCCAAGATTTCTGAAGATAGTTGGCGATTCGACAACTTCAGAACCGATGAAGATGAATATTGACGATAGCTGCAGGTGGCGTTCGCCTCGACAACAACCGCAACCTAGGTTCTCGCTTCTCATCGTTGGCCATTGAGTCTTCTGAGAATGCCCGAAGGTAAGAGGGATCCTATCGCATCGTAGCCTGATTGTAGTTGACACAATGCCAACAGCGACATGCACGCCCGCACCCGCTCTCTTAGCCAGGAGGGCTATCGCGGCGACGAGGGCAACCACGGCCGTAAGGCGTACGGCGTGACTCAGGGTAACGGAGGAACCGCTTCCCAGTAAGTATCACTCGAATGCTCCTCAGGTGTGATCTGCGCTAACCCACACTTTCACCAGGGGCTCCCCTCAGTTCCAGGTGGGCAACGTCCCTAGCAACGGCGATGACAGCGATGTGTTCTCGGGCAAAGCTAGTTCGGGCCCTCCCACGTCTCCCATTGACGCCTCTGCTGCCTTCCAGGGTCAGCTCCCCCCTTTTGTCACTGCCCACACGGGCATGCCTAACCAGCCTGTTGCTGCCGCCGGCTACATGCCCCTCTATGGCGCTGGATACAATGGCAGTGCCGGCTACCAGGGCGCAGGTTACCAGGGCTCCGGCTATAACGGAGACAGCTACCAGGGAGGTGGTTATTCTCGTGGTCGCGATTCCGGCCATCGCCGTGACCGAGTCGGCGATGTCGATGCGCAGGCATACTACCCCGCCACTGCTTGTGTCTTTGTGGCTAAGTGAGCTTCGCCCCTCTAGACAGCGGCGCGTTTTGAGCGATTTGCTGACCTGCGTGAACTAGCCTGCCCGAGGGAATCAAGGATGGTCGCCTCGAGTGTGAGGTTACTCGTGCTTTCAGCGAGTATGGCACCGTCTTCGTCAAGATCCGCCGCGATGCAAAGAACATGCCGTTTGCATTTTGCCAATTCACCGTAAGCTACCCCGCGCCTTATCTCTAGATGCATCGTTGAGCTAACAGAAGATCAGAAAGACGAGGAGGCCCAGGTAGCCAAAGTTCGTGGCAAGGGTATCATGATCGAAGGCCGCCCATGCCGCACCGAGATGGTCAAGGCGAACCGTAAGTGGCTACAAATGGGTGCGGCAGGAGTGGAGATGCTGACATAGAAACCAGGTTGCTTCATCATCTACAACGCCCAAGGTTTCGACATTGGCATCGAGGAGGCCAAGTATCAACTCGCTAGCTACGGCCCGATGTCCAGATGTGAGAAGCTTCCACCCAACATGGTCGAGGCTCTGAAGCTGCACAGCGCCATTCTGGTCGAGTTTACCACCTTCGATCCGAGTCGTGATGTTGTTTCGGTAAGTAGAATACTGTTGCCCCAGCATCATGCCACCTGTCTTTCGCGTGCTCACACTTTGGACAGTCGTTCCGCCACAACCCCCAGTATCGCGTCATGGCTTATGACATGCGAAAGGCCGCACAGGGCAACAAGCCCGATGCTGACGAGGAATGGCTGAAGAGATATGAAGCCGACCGACGATCCATCTTTGTCGGCAACCTGCCGCCCCTGATGGACAACCTCGAAGACGTTCTTCGAGGCATCTTTCACCACGTTGGTGACATTGTTGACGTCAATGTGGTTCGACGAGAGTCCCGTTCCAGTTCGCAGAAATCCTCTCTCCATGTCGAGCTCGGGCAAAAGAACTGACATCTGTGACTGTAGCTGGCAATCGCATCAATTCCTTCGCCTTCGTCGAGTTCGCTCGTCCGGACCTGGCTGAACGCGCCATTGAGAGAATGGTAAGAGTCCACACATCTTCCTCGAATTGCCCAACAGCACTAACACAGAACTTCTGCAGAACAACTGCACTGTGGGCGGCTGCCAGATCCGTGTTGAGCGCAAGTCGAGCCGTGATAAACAGGGCCCCCGCCTCATGCGCTCTCAAGCTGCGCTCGGTGGCTCGAACCGCGCTCGCTCGGATGATGACCGTATCCCCGCGACCCCTCTTCGACGTGAGGCTTATCACCCGTCTGCCCAGGCTAGTGGCCCTGCCGGACCCGGCGCGCACCCCATGCCTGGTTACGTGCCGGCGTATGCCAACTTTCCCGCCACTCCTCAGGGTACCCCTGGTATCATGGGTACTTACTATCCCGGCTACCCGGCGATGTACCATCCGGGTGCCCCCATCATGAGCCCTTATCTGACTAGCCCCCCTATGGCGCATCAGCACATGACTTGCAACCACGGTCTTCAGCAGTCCCCTGAGTCTGGAACTTCGGCCTCCTATGCCGCAGGTCAGACCGGCACTCCGACCAGATCTACCGGTCGTGATGAGGAGGTTACTGCCTATGTCAAGTCCGAGAACGCCAACGGTGGCACGGGCTCGTCCAAGAGCGCCTAATCTTGTCAACGTTGCCGAGAGCGGGTGAGCGCAGTCGATCGGTAGCGTGCTTGGTAGTTTCATTGTTCTGTCCCCCAGCTTTGAAGTACCTGTCCTCAGATGTGTGGACGATATGAAGGGTCATGACGGTGGATCGATTCCAAGCTATGAATGAAGTCGTGCATGAGAAGAGCGTGAAAGACACTCAGCTGAGAGCATCGCGGCGTTGAAAAAGGGGTATTGTGAAAAGGTTCCAGCTGGCCAAAGGAAAGAGGTCATCGGAAACGGGTATGAATGTCGCTTGGCTTGCAGCCTTGAGGAGGAAAAATGAGAGCCGAGCTGAGAGCACATGGTCATCAGTCATCGGTAAAAGGTCCGGCATTCTGCATCTGGCTTCGCTTATTGCTTTGAAGGACTACCGGGCAGAGTTGACTTCTCTTCTTCTTCTCCATTGGAACAGTCGGGGGAAACGCATACGAACTCTCAAGTCAGGATATGCTTGGTCGATCCAAATCCAGCACTTGGCTTCGAAATTGGCCTGTGTTTTCGGGTTGGAACCACTTCCGTTCTTGTCTTGTCCCTTCTTGTTATTTCACCCCATAGACTTCTTCGTAATGGTAGCCTAGGTAGATCCCCGCCCCAGAAAAAATTGACCATCAGAGCTTTTAAAAAAAAAAGGTTCCATGCCGGCCATTATTGTGAATATGAGCGTGCTGAACATGATTGTAGTGTGGGGTTGTGAAGCAGCATCGTAGTGCAGCGACGCAAGCGTCACTAAGACACGCGGGATGCCGCCGACAAGCCTGGGCCCAGCCCAGTTGGTAGGGACAGCATAGTGTCGACGCCTAGTACACTCGAGGGTGTAGCAGATGCATTTTCTCCGCAGCGCAGATCTCTCGGTGGCACGTCAGCCACAAGACAGTCGCCGAGTCCATATGAGCGTGCCGACCATAAAGCTTGCAAGCCCTTGTCTTGGCTTTAAAGTGAAGTACATCATCTCTGTACGAAGCCCCGATAGTTCAAGAGCGGGAACCCCCTTGACGAGTGGATCGTACGGAAAGGCTGGCTGGATGAATGACGACCCTTGCTGGTAGGTTGGCAGGTAGATCTGGTCCTGCAGCGGGGAGGTGAGTTGGTATCCTGGATATCAAGCGGGTATGGCACGCCGAGGCTGGCTGTAAGAGGGTCATGGGTTTCCCGTTGCCTCTCTTCATGCATAACATAGCTAAGACGGCACCGTTGTGGGAATCCGTCTGGTCTTTCCAGACGAAAGGGGGTGCCGAGGCCAGCGAGGTGGACGAAAGACTTCTTAGATCAGGGTCTTGGATTGGAGGAGAGGTGGGGGGGAGCCGCCGGGATAGAGCGTTCATTCTCTCACGAAGCTCTAGCTAGCCTCGACTGGGGTCCCACCCAGCGGAAGAGGAGGATGAGGTGAGTCCGCCGACTGCTCTTCCGGGGTCCGGAGTCTAGAGCTGGAAAAAGAGGGGACGGGTTTATGGGTACTCATGACCGGGTGTGTGTTCAAGGGATCAACTACTTTGTCTTCCTTGGGGAGAGATGTTTGGTGGGTTGGGGTGGGGGGGGGGTGGTTGATAGCAGGAAGAACGGTGGCATGAGGCAGAGAAGTCTTGAGATGAGTGTGTTCCACGATGATCAGGAGAGATGAGGGTGAGGATAGTTCAGGGAGGGAATATAGAGGGGCCCAGCATGGTCATGGGAGAAGTCTGACGATCATGTTCTCTTACCAAAACACACCGGGAGAGTTGAATGGGCTTGGCTCCGGGGAAAATGGGGAACAAGGGCTCATAGATTATAGGAGAAAGGGAAATAATGCCAACAGAGAAATTCCCTTGCATACTTAATAGGGGGGCATGGATCCGTTGTGGATCTTGAGCCAAGAGGATCTTGGGAACGGTGGTGGTGCTAGTTGAAGATGGTGTGTGTATTTATTTTTGGCAGTGCGGAGTGGAGGTGTTCTACTTGAATGTTTACTTCCCGCTGAAAAATATTTTACTAGCGTTCTTCTCCCATGTGATAGCGTGCAAAAAAGTTGTGGGTGGCGCTAACATGAAAGGCGTTAGGTGGTCGCGATACGCGATGCCTAATGGGATTTAGCGTCCCGATATTGAATGTACACTGTAGCTCAGGGGGGGCTGCTCCCCGCTGCCTGCCTGTCAGCCAGGTGGCCATACCCAGCCAGCCAAGCCAGCTGAACTCACGTCATGGATACAATAAATTTGACTTGAACTAGCCCACGGGCGCTACTCAAGGGGGAAGGAGAGCGAGACAAGATCACCTACGATAACTTACCACTGACTAACTAACCTTGGTACTATCTTCGGCCCAGTAGTCCTATTAGCGTCCGAAAAGAGTCCGCTGGAGCTGAAGAATTTTTCTTTTTCTATTTCCCTTTATCTTTAACATACTTCTCGAATATCTTCTCAAGCTTATGGATCCTTGACTGTCAACCAAGAGATCTGCATTGTGTTGTATTGTGCAGCCCTGTGCAGCTAACTATCGGCTCTTGTTGGTGTCAACTGCGTCTTGAGCACAGCTGTGGTCTTGTGCTTCTCATTCTTTATCCTTCATTGGACAAATTCGTAGTCTACTCACATGTCAGCGCTCACCTGACTTCCTTATTTACGATTCGAATACGCAAGGCTACGATAAAGGCCTCAAGGACTTGGGTTAGGAGGGGTTCAGTCTAATTCTGAGGCAGACCAAGGTTATTAAATCGTTACGATGGGGGCACCTTCTTTCCAGGCATCCAATGCCATCATCTATGTTACTTATGGCGCTTTCCTGTAGGTCATTCCCTGATAAGATGCTCAGTCTTTTGGTGCATGTGAAGGGTAGCGGAGGCATTGGCTCCTTTTAAAAGGCGACAGGCATTATGGTATATATGTTGGTGGTGGTTGGCCCAATTATCTTGTCTTTACATCTACAAAAGGGGCAAAGCCAGGACGGTAACGAAAGGGGCTGGCAGGCTAGGGTTGCGTTTAGGGGAGCCTTGTCATGCATGCATGATGCCGACACCCACCCCTTTTGTGGATGTTGAAAGAAGTGATAAGTGTGGGCACATCGGCAACAGGCCTGGCGTAAGCTGCAGGCACTGGCCTAGAGAGCCTGAAGAGCAATGGCTTTGAGCAAAACTCGCTAACCGTCCTCCAAACATACAGGTTGCTGGGGACAGGCTTGGCCTGGAAGATGAGGAATCAGTCCAAAGCACACTTCCTCTCTGGAAACAGGTCTCAGACCGGTTAGAACACCTAGAATCAAGCAGAGAGCCGAGTCTCTTCGCCTGGCTCTTGAGAAGCCTCCCCATACATATCCACTGAACAGCTTACTGACGACTATCTAGCTATCCCGATTGCGCTCAATTTCATTGCCGCTGGTGAGTAGAGCAGTGCCCAGCAAACTCGATCGCGAGTACCTATCTCTGTGTTTTTGCGGAGATCAAGGGCGGCAGCACTGTTATGGATTTAAATCCCGCCAACTATCCACGACCACGCGGCACTGGTCCCATCGGAGACCCGACGTGCATGGCGAGATACTCGCCTTGGTAGGATTAGAGAGTATGGGTTACGCAAGCTGACTGTAGGTTCACACCCAAGATCAAGAGGTCGATTCTCCCTCATGCCCGGCTCTACGTAGCTGGGTTTGAGGGAGAAAAGGCCGCGGCTCACTACGGGCGCCGAATCGAAGCAGTCCTGGTTGGGTCCACCCTGTCTGCCCCGTCATCGGCGGGGAACATGGCAGGAGATCCGTCCGGGACTGCGACGATGAAGCTGAGATTGTACCGTAATTACTCGATCAAGTTAATGCTTGCGTGGGAAACGTGCTGCCGCTCCGATCAAACTCCTCCCCCCCTCTCTTTCGTATATACTAACCGTGCCACTTGTGCGTCTCGTCAGCTATGGGTGCGGGTATTCTGTTCTCATATCCCCAACTCGCCACACTAGCTGGCCTACAGGGAGTTATCGTGTACGGCATCTCGGCCTCCTCACCTCTTCTCCTCTTTGCTCTTCTGGTACCCATCATTCGTAGGAAGTGCCCCGAGGGTTTCGTGCTTACCGAGTGGACGAGGCAGAGGTACGGCATCGTGACTGCGCTATACCTAGGTGCTCTAACGCTCCTCACCTTGTTCCTTTACATGGTGGCTGAGCTGTCTGCCATCGGCCAGGTCGTCACCGCGCTGACCGGACTAGACGGTCTGCCAGTGATCATTGTCGAATGCGTTATTACAACTATATATACTTGTATGTTTTATTCCGAAACTCATATCGCAGTTGGCTGCGGGTCGCTATAGGAATCTCTGCTAACCATTGACTATCGGATAGCTCTGGGTGGTTTCACTATCTCCTTCTTAACCGACAATATTCAGGGCGTTATGATCAGCGGCCTGATTATTGTCGCCGCTATCGCGGTCGGTGTTCAGGTGGATATCCAGCCAGACCTTGTCAAGAACTCGCCTTTGCTTGACGCGAGCCTCATCGGCTGGCAGCTCATCTACATCCTCCCTATCGCCATCACGACGAATGAGTTCTTCCTTGCCAACTTCTGGCTGCGCGCCTTCGCCTCTAGGACCGACAAGGACCTCTGGATTGGTCTTGGCATCGCATCCTTCGTCATTTTCTGCGTGCTGACCCTTGTGGGTGCTACCGGTCTCATCGCTGTCTGGTCCGGCGTGTTCCCTGGTGACCCACCGGCCGAGGATGGCTCAGTTGCCTTCTTTCTGATTCTAGAGAAGCTACCTAACTGGGTGGTCGGCATCGTACTTGTTATGGTAGTGACCCTCAGCACCGCTGCCTTCGACAGCCTGCAGTCGGCCATGGTCTCGTCTGCTTCCAACGATATCTTCCGCAACCGGCTCAACATCTGGTGGATCCGCGCCGGCGTCGTCCTCATCATTATCCCTGTGGTCGTGATTGCCATCCAGGCGCCCGGTATCCTGCAGATCTATCTCATCTCGGACCTGCTCTCGGCGGCGGTTATCCCCGTGCTGATTGTCGGCCTGTCGGAGCGTTTCTACTACTGGCGCGGTTTCGAGGTCGTGGTCGGTGGCCTCGGCGGCATCCTAACCGTATTTATCTTCGGCACCATCTACTACGGCAGCGCCAAGCAGGGCGGCGAGCTCATCCTCCTCCAGCAGGGGCTCTACACTGGCGACTGGGGTGCGTTCGGCGCATTCGTCGCCGCCCCCGTTGGCGGCCTCGTCTGGGGATGCCTCGCCCTCGCCTTCAGGCTCACCTTCCAGTTCATACTATCTCGCAGACGCGGCATCCCCTTCACCGCCCTAGATCGCCCAGTCGAACAGGCCCGGAGCGCATACGACAGCTCCCAGGACGACGCGGCGATGGCCAGGGACGAGGTCGCCATGCCCAAGGTAATCGGGAAGTTCTTCTAAGTCTCTGCTAAGGGCACAGCGTCATGATTTGTTCGTACGTCGTGCTGGCAGTGATGGGGAAGGCGGCGTCGCCTCTGACCTCTTAGGTGGATGAATGCTACACGGCGGCCTAAGATGGGTCAGAAAAATATATCATGCCTCCATCCTAGGAGGGTTTAGAGTATTTCTGGGTCTGGAAAGTTGTGGAGGATCGAGTTCGCGCCTCCATCATCGGCTTTATAAAGGTGGCGGGTGGACAAACTCGCGTGTTCTAATCGAAAAGAGAAGTAGGGAAGGAAGACCACCCCCACAATATGTTGGAAAAGTTGTATCATTTCTTATAATACTCCGTAATATAACACTGCCTATAGGCCAGTTTTAGACTTGGCCATATGATCCAGCAAGTCATGGCCGCGCAGATCATTCTTGAGCGTTATGTGCCTATGTACCATACGCACGCTCACGACGTCCAAGCTACCCCTGAGCAATGCGGATATCGGGGTGCAGGATGTATCTGAACAGGAAGCGGGACCAGAAACGGCTGCTGAATGCACCTTTCCAAGGAAGATGTAGGCGGATGTCGCCTCTTTCTATTCCCGGAAATGCTATGCATTGGGGGTCCACCTTGTAGATCGATCAGCATTATTTAGATGAAACATGGCATATAAGAGTCTTTAATGGAACCATCCAAGAGCTAATGTCTGGAGCTACTCAAGAACTACTTAGGCCAGTCTAACCCTCATGAAAAGTCATCCATCTCTTACGCACATTACTTACCTCCTATAACATCCCAAAATGCCACCGCAGAAATCCCCTCCGAAAGGGGCGCTCGGCCTTAATTACAACGGCAAATTAACATGGATCGACCACGACGAGATCCGGCACATGGGCGCGACGTGGATCCGCGGGTTCCTCGACATGCACGGCCCGGAGCGCGAGCAGGACCGGAACCTAGCGGCGCTACTAGGCGCCGCCGACGCCGGCTTCGGCACCGTCCTCAGCCTCAAATGGGACTACGCAGCGCGCGACTTCCCGGCCCCGGGAAGCCCCGAATTCGCCGCCGAGCTGCGCGCCCTCGACCGCGTGCTCCGCGCCGTCGTGGGCCGTGTTGATATTCTCGTCGTCGGCAATGAGCCCTTTATCGAGGCTAAGCCGGCGCAGGCCGCGGACGGCCGCCTCAACGTCTTCTACGAGGCCCTCGCCGAGGCGACCATCAACTTCTGCAGCGCCGCCGCCGAAGCCGCGACCCGCCTGTACATGGGTGCGCTGAACCGGCTCGACTTGCCGGCACGGCGCACGCCCGCCGTCGAGCGTATGCTACGATTCATCGCGTCGCGGCGGGAACTGGACGGCGTAGACCTGCACCCGCACACGCCGACAGCCGCGGGGCAGGGCGCAACGGTGAATTGGGCGCTAGAGCGGCTACGTCCGGATCAGAGGTTCCTAGCGACGGAGTTCTCGCTGGTGTGGCAGTGGAAGCGACACATGGGAGACGCAGCATCGGCGGAACACCGAACGCGGCACGGGCTGCGCGACGGCACGCGCGTGTGGGAAGTCATCGACGCCGCGGTGCGGGAGCCCGTGCCTCCGGCGCGCTGGCGCCACTTCCTGGCCCACGAGCCCTGGTTCGCCGAGCACCGCGGCTTCCTCGCCGAAACCGTGCGTCTCTACCGTGCTACCGGCCGCCTCGCCGTCGCCACGTATCCGTACTGTCCGATGCGCGACCGTAAACAGCCCTTCGGCCCCGACGACACCCCCTGGCTTCTCAACGGCGTCTATGCGCCCTCGACCGTTCGCCGCGAGCCTGGCGGGCCGAGACCCGAGGGTTTCCCCTGGGCTGAGGAGTTTCGTCGGGTGGTGAACTGTGAGGGAGAGACGGCGCCTGGTCCATAGATAGTAACTGAATTCCGAAGTGGCTGGTCAGATGCCAGGTATGGCTATATTCCTGTGCAACGACGTTCTTGGGTGACCGCCTAAATCCCTGACAAGGCTGATAGGCTGTTGTTTCAAAGTGTGACACCACCCCCATGACTAATGTAGCATTGACGAGCATCGGCCCGTATAGCGTGTAAGAGGCGTAAATATTCCTCCAATGACTATAATAGACACCTACAGCCGTAGCCTTTTCTTACTGTGGCTTTATCTCTGACAATTTGGTGGAACCAGAAGGTTTGGTAGCCCCGTCTTCTAAGCCATTTTCTACGGCTGAGCCTGTAAGATGTGGTTGCGCGCCACTGGGTTGGGATATCTAGAGCCAGGTGGCCCAGGTCTAAATATAGGGGGCGAAGCCCCCTATATTCGTACGGGCCAGGGCGTCATATCTACTATATCTGTACCCTATACTATCATTCTAGCGAGCCTTGATAGTATTCGCGGGCACATTTCGCTCTGGTACTAATCTCCTCTGACAGAGCCTTACATGCATAATGACCTTGATTACCTATATGACCGGATGGTAGCTACTTGCACTGCTTAATGTGAACAAAAGGATTAAGACATCGCCCAGTTAGACACAGTATAATTAGGATCGTTAAACAGGATAAATATCTATCTACCGTGCAATTTATTATATCTATGTATATCCTTACTCCTGTGCCCACGACCTGCCTCGGACCCGGGACACGTTTCAGTGTTGCAAGATTCCTAGGGCCAATAACGCAACCCACCTCTGTATTGGACAGGAGACACGCCACTGGCACCCCAAGGCAGACAGCCAGTCACTGTATGGGCACTCTGACTACAGGTCGTCCCCCTAAATGATCATGTATATGCCACGCAACCCAACTTGCTCAGCCTCAAGCTGTACACGCTCTATTCGAAAAAGTGCTTCGCTCCGAAGGTCAGAATCCTAACGGATTTACTGTCAATCTTTCGCTAGCATAGTCCAGTCCCACTCCGCACCCTAGCTTTATACGTCGATATATATTTCCCGAATGGTAATACGCGTGTCTCCAACATGGAACCATATAGCACGTTAGAAGTTCGACAAGTCGAGAAATATGGCACTCACGAGCGAGGCGAAAGCACCAAGGAGGCTACAAGCCAGGACCATGGCCTTTTCAGAAATGACAAGTATTATGTGACGGGGCAGGCCGTCGAGGGTTATCAAATAGAAGATCGCCAAGAACGTCCGCCGCCGGCACCGAATGATCGAGCCTGTGGGTTCCACGGCTTATGGAAAACCAAGTCCCGTATCATCCTCATTGCAGTTCTGGTGTTCGCGGTTCTGGGTGGTGCCATCGGCGGGGGCGTCGCTGGTGGCTTGCTAAGACGAGATAGGGAACTCGAACAACAGCCGCCCCGGCCCCCCAAAGAAGACCCTCCCGGCGATGGGATCAGGCCGGGAAACGTACTTACAACATCCCGGTTGGCCTCCACAAACTGGACCAACGCGGAAGGGGTAGCGCACCGCATCGTGTTTTTCCAGGACCCGAACAGTGCCATCATCGCGCGGCAGTGGGACTCGGAAGGCCATAGGTGGTACACGAGCAACGTCACGGACATCGTCGCAGCGGGGTCGAACAAGAAAAACGCATCGCCACCAATACCAGGAACACCGCTCGCGAGCGGGGCGTGCTACTATAACGGGGTTCCAGGGCTACAACTCTGGTACCTGACGGCGGCGGTGGGGGGTACGGACAACACGAACCTCCTCTCCGGGGCCCACCTCCTGAAACCCGGCGAAGAACCGGATAGCTGGGACCGCGAGGAGGAATATGTCGGACAGCAGACGGCGCCTGGATCCCAGCTCTCAGCCGCATGGCAGCGCTGCTGGTCTCCGTACTGCATCGGCTATTGGGCCCTGAGTTATCAGACTCCAGAGGGCCATATCAACGTCGCTAACGCGAGCGGGTGGGATAACCCGGTGCAGGTGATCGACAGGAAGAGCGTCTTGGCGAACTCGAGCCTGAGCATCGTCCCGCAGTTCGCTCCAGAGATCGGCGCCGCCCACGGGGTGGCGCTTATATATGAGAGCGCGACATCAACTACAACGGGGGCAATGGAGAAAATTACGTTCACTGAAGGGGAGTGGCACTCTGGTATGTCATATTTATCGACCTGCTTCAGATACCCCATGATTATATTGGTTTCTGGCGGCTAACTTGGGGTGTAATTAAACGAGGACTAGACTTCACTGTCTCCGAGGGCCTACCACTCCCCTCGCCCAACCTCCAGTTCGCTGCGACTCTCCTGCACAACTCCACACATACCATGTTTTTAGCCCTGCTTCCCGAAGACGGAACGGTTACAGCGGTATATTGGGACGGCGACTGGCACGCCATACCGCGGATCGAGTTCCGAGGTGGGCCCTCTCTGGGATCCGGATCGGAGTCGGAGCCCTCAGCAGTGAGGTTCTCCGCCATAGCGGCAGGCGAGGACGCCGTGCTGTACGGCATATCAGACGACCAGGTTCTCGCGTACGAGTCGGCAGTGAATGTAGATCCGGAGGTCGGTCTCTCCGTCTTTAAATACATAGGCAGGGTCTACCCATGAACACTGTAGGTAGCCTGTCATGAGTTCTCCAGATTTGAGGATACAGTTAGTGGGCGGTTTACCTAGACAGAACCAAGACGTGGGAGTATAGATGGAGGGTAGCTGACACCCAGACAAGATAAAAAGTGGCGGTGGGATTGTATGGATATGTATGAATAGGGGCTCGGGTTCTTGGAGTGAGGAGAGGTTGAGCAAGGGAGGATGGGGATTTCATACTGTTCATTTGTACACCCTAATACCGGCTATCTTCTGTACTGCCACGAATAAAATACTGTTTGTTACCTGCTCTTACCTCGACCTCCTATGCCATAGATATATCGTGAACTCTGGTATCTCCTTACTATGAAGCTACCATATGACTTAAATCGCCATTTATCTACCTACCTACGTACCCTCAGCGTCGGATACGTAAAGGACATGAAAATGATGAATATATATGATAAATCAAGGAAAGGATTAGAGATTACTCTTCTCCCCTCCCTCTTAGTTCACACACCAAAACATAGAATACCCAGACGCGTAGCGAAGAAATCACGTTTGTCTAATCTGTCTGTCTGTCTGTCTGTCTGTCTACATGATGGGACGGTCCTCGAAGTCGTCTTCTTCTCCATACCCACCCCCGCCCGCCCCATCTCCTTAACCCGGGAGAATATCCCAATACCACCGCTGACACCCCCCCCCCCCAACCCCTCCCTCCCCCTCCTCCAAAGTTCCTAAACCATCTCATCTCATACCTTTTCAAACGAGACTACACACACATATATCCGTACATACATACATACGTACGTATCGTATCGTATCCTTGCCGTGCTCGCGCAAAGCTTCGGAAAGGCGAGGACCGGCACCTCGGTGCAGGTGTTTTCTCTTAAAAGAAGCCATGTGCGCATATGTATGTATACACGCACGCACACATACATGCACATATAAAAATCTCTTCCCCCCCCCCTTCCATCCCGCTCCGCTCCGGATCCCGCTTCGTCTTTCATCGCCATCTTAAGTCGTAGTCGCGAAGATTGAAGTAAGAAAGAAAGAAAGAAAGAAGGGTAAAAAAGGAAGTTTATATTCTCTCTTTCGAATCGACAACAACAAAAAAGAAAGCCAGAATAAAAAAGGAACGCCCTTTTTTTGCTTCCATTCCAAACCACACACCCCCGTCCGCGTCCAAGCACAACTACAACCCACCAGCCAAGCAAGCGTCCACTCCACTCCACTCTACTACCCGATGGAAGCCGCGACCATAGCAGCGACATCCTCCTCTTCGCTGCGGACGACGATCTTGGTGGTGACGCCGGTCTTGGACGAGTAGACCATGCGGACGTTGGCGACGACCTTGCCGCCGCCGACCGTCTTGCCCAGGAGCTTGAGCTGGTGCGAGGTCTGGCTCACGGGCACGTCCGTGCCCTCCAGGGGCTGCAGCGAGAGCGCCTTGATCAACTGTTCCGTGGCATCTGTTGCCGAAAGGAGAGATATTGGTTAGTATATATATCGCTCCGTCTGTTTTCATATGAAAAGGGGAAAGAAGGAAAGGTGGGGAAAAGGGGGAGGGGGGGAGGAAAGGGGGGAAACGTACCGGCAATGCTGCTCACTCCGGACAATACCAATGTCTCCTGCGCTTCCTCGCCGGATGCACCTACAGACTCCCACAGATGGTTGTAGTTTCCAGCATACGTAGGGATAACGTAGTCACTACCGGTAAGATCGAAGTCTCCGACCTCGTACTCGTCATCGTAGCCGGTCTCCTCTGGTTCGTTGGTGGTCGGATCGATTTCCTTGCTGGTGAACTTGAGTACGTTCGAGAACGAGCTTGTGGGAAGCGACCCTTCACCGCCGGCCTTCTTAAACGCGACATATACCTTACCCGGCACGTCGGTAGGGAGGCTCCCGGCCTGCAGGATGAAGACCTCTTCCAACTCGTCCTCTTCCGAGGGCGTCGCTACCACGGAGACGTTCTCGAGCACGGTCGCCGGGAGGGTGTTCTTGACCTCGTACTGAAGAACGATATGCTCCTTGAAAATATGTTTGACGACCGAAACCACGTATTCGGTCTCAGCTTCGGTCAGCTCAGTGACAGGCGACGACTTGAGAACGCTGCCAAACTCCTTCATTTCTGGAATCGACAAGAGCTCTTCCGCAATCTTGGCAGCCGCCGCCGCCGCGGAGGCCTGGGCCTCGGCGCCCGAGGGCGCAGCCTTCGTAGGCCCGGTCTTTGGTGGCTTGAGCGATGGCGTGGTAGCGGTAAGCTTCTTCGTCCGGTCCTCGGCGTCGGCTTGTTCTCGGGTGACAATGGGGATACTGCTGATATCGAAGGAATTGCTGAATACCGACTTGTCTTCCGACGTTACGTACATAACAAGCTGGTGTTCGAAGTAGGGAAGGGAGAACATGTTCTCTGGGCACTATGTTAGCACGATAGGTAAGATTCTGTAAAGTGAAATCTGACGTACCGTTCTTGATAAACCGATCGCCAATATCGTCCTCTTCGTGCATGAGTCTGAGATTGAGGGCCGCACGGTCACGGACTTCGTCGTCCACGTCATCAAGACACCGGGTTAATAAAACATCGACGCTGCGCTTCACTTCTGGGTCCTTTTGTCCTACGCCAAACTTGGCGAGCGCGGTGACAGCGGCTGCCCTTACAATGGCATTCTCTAGCACGACCCGGTTATATATGTATCGAATATACTTGGTAGGCTGGGAGGTTTTGGGTCCTTCGAGACCGAGTAGGTGGAGAATGCGGACAGCCAGCTTGGTGAACTCGCAGTCCTCGATAAACTCGCAAAGGTGGGCTAGGGCGTCCTCCTTGGAATCGGGCACGAACTTGATCAGGTCGAACATGCTCTCGACCACAGCGCGCTTGAACTCGTAGCCGCCCTCATCTCGCAATATGCCACTGAGGAAAGCCAGCATGCCCGCCTGCTTACTAGGGAACTTGAGACACAACGTCCGGATGGCCTCGACAATGGTGATCTTGAACTCATCGGTGATTTCAGACATGAAACCAGAGATCTGCTTCATAAGGCGATCGACGCTGGCCTCGTTACCGGTCTTCAGGAGTGTAGTGATAGCAAAGGTGGCGATAGATCGGTTGGTATTTGAGATGAGGGCTTCGATATCGGGGTTGCAGACGTTGACGGCTTGCGGCTTGAAGGAAGCGAAGTTGTGTAGGATCCGCAGGGCAGCGAATTTAGTAACGGCGCGAGGAGAGGACAGGAAGAGCTGCAGAACGTGAACAGCCTGGGTCACCTCGGCATCCGTAACGTCCCTCATATCGCAGATGGCCTTCGCAGCC
The DNA here is from genome assembly GCA_023313575.1 of Eutypella sp. D-1. Lineage (NCBI taxonomy): Eukaryota > Fungi > Ascomycota > Sordariomycetes > Xylariales > Diatrypaceae > Eutypella > Eutypella sp. D-1. Next base: position 735,975 of record JAJTTP010000020.1, read on the forward strand.
TCGAAGTTGACCATTTCGCTCTTGTGTCTCAGCCAGCCATCGAGCAGCTGCATCATTGGCTTCCTCAGGGAGTGGTCCTCCTCGGCCAATTGGGCAGCTAAGCGAACTAGCATAACGATGGCTGCAGGGCTCTTGACGGCACCGGCGGCGCCAAACTGCTGGACCATCTTCACGAGGGCCATCCTGTCGTGGGAGCGCATGGAGTATAGCAGACCGACGGCGTGGTATTGGGTCATGGTGGAGTTATTGACGGGCAAAGAGCCGGCATGGGAGGAGAAACCTAGGGAGAAACCGCCGGAGGATTTGGTAGAGGCAGCAGCTTCTTGTGTCTCGGACTGCCACCGCCTCACGACATCCTTGGCAATGGGAAGGAGGTGATAGGAGGAGACGAGAGCGGCGGAGGACACCGAAGGGTTCTTGTCGACGATGGCGGTCTTCATGACACGTTCGATGGACTGAACGGTAGTGGCCTGGTGGTTGTGAACGGTGGTTGATTGTCAGCGCATGACTGATATAATAACAAGGAATCCTCACGGCCTCACAGCCTCATGGCCTCACGGCGTCACGACGAGGGGCGTACGTACATCAATAATACGACAGAGAGCACGGATGGCGTTGGGCCTGTATATAGCATCGGTGCTGCCGCCAGTATCCTTCATAATGGTACTCGTAACCATGATAATATCCTCGGCGGAGTTGGCCAACTCCTTGATAACAAGGTGAACCATCTGTCGCAAGCTCGCATCTTTATTCTGAAAGAGCTTGGATATGCCGAAGAAGAGGGTGGTGGCTTCGTTGGTAGGGAACTTTTCGCCGGTATATAAGAGGAGGGCGATCTTTGTTAAGAGAATACGACATCTTCGGGGTTGGATCGGGGAGCTATTGAAAAGTCGTGCTAGAAGTTTTTTAAAAAAGGGGTAGAAGTAGTTAGTTAGCAAAAGTAGGAGGCCGTGACGTATGTGAGATATCTATCTAATGTAGTGTAGGTCTGGGTATAAATGCAGCATTACAGCATCGCAGCATTGAGAATAAGGACGGCATTGAATAGGGAGAGGATAGGGGACTGGAGCTTTAATACCTTCTTGGAAGACCTGGGTCCGATCAACCTTGACCAGGCCAAGGTCGGCATCTTCATCCTTCTTGCCGTAACTCATATCGGGCGAGTGGGCTAGAGGGCGTAAAGGTGGATTGTGCGTGGTTGAGATATGGTGGTGTTTAAGAGGGGAGTTGAAGATGAAGGGAAGATAATGGATAAGACGTGCCCAGGTGGTTTTACTTGATATTGATTACACCTGGTTTACTTGGTGGTAGTAGCGGTAGCAGCAGCAGCAGCAGTGGCAGCAGTAATTAGTACTTCGTAATTATTTTGGGTTAGCGCCCATATCTTGCCATATAGAGAAGCAGCGATGTTGTCCAGTTCCCTGGGCTTTATGTACTTTCTAACCTTTTTCAGATAAGTGCATACATCAAGGTCCCCACAAATGCTTCTATGGTTAGGTAATTATCACGTGATATATACTATTGCACAGAGCCCCTGTTTGAGGTTTGTACCCAAGTACCTTCCTTCGTTTAAGGGGCAGGCAAGGGAGGGTTGAGATGGTTTTAGATATCTACTCTAGATACGTATTCTTAAGGTCTTAATTCACCTGGGCAGTTCAATGCCCTCGAGGTGCAGTCTTCACAAGCTTCATCACGTTATCTGCATACCCTTCCGTGCCCCCGTACTTGGCAATGATCTCTTGCACATCCACGGAAGAGTAATCCGCCGTCCTTCTCCTGCCTATGAGACCCGTGTTCCTCGTGCTCGGTATCCGCAGCATCTCCGTCTCAACCTCCCACCCGCAATCCCGGGCAATATTCGTCACCCATTCGACCAGCGACGAATACGCCGATGGCGACTTCCCCTTCTCCTTCGGGCTGGGCGCCCTGAACCTCGCTCCCGTGAGGTTATGGCTGCAGCACGGGATCATGATGAACGGGCACTCGGACGCCGCCGCCAGGATAGGCGTCCACGGCGTTAGCTCGTCCGCGTGGTTAGATATGATGAATGTGCCTCTGGGAAACACGCCATTGTGGATCGCCTCGTTGTTCTCACTGCCCGCTAGGCCTGTTATACCTTCATCTTGCAGTTCTAGTTTGGTCGGAATGACCGATGGTAGAAGGACCTGCTGTCGGAGTGGTACACTCTCTGTATCTGTCCCTGTCTCCATGGCTGTACTATAGTTATCCCACGACTTGCGTCGCCTTGCATCGAATCCCCACCCATGGTATCCTTCCTGCCGTAGTATATACACGAGAAGGCCATTACCACAACCAATATCCACAAATCCAGGAAAGGGAGAAGACGCGTACATCTGGCGCCAGAGCTCAATGAGGAACGCCGCAATCCCCAGGTCCTCGAACACATGCTTGGTTGGATCTGTAACCTCCGCCCAAGTCTCGATCAGATGCCGCGCATACTTCTTCTTGAGAGTGGCGTACGTGGTCTGTAATGCGACCTGGGGGACGACGGTGTCGTGATGTACCCTCTTCACGTAGCCTACCTTGGATCCTTCCCCGTGTTTGTGAAGTAGCGATAGGAGATTCAGGCCTGTCCGCACCAACTTGGGTGACTGGGCATGGTCCTCGAAGAATTGGTAATGAATGGATATGGCGCCTTCTTCCTTGGCAGGATTCCACTCGTGGAGGAAAGCCAAGCCTCGAACAATTGGGTGGTAAAACGGCACTTCGGACGGGGAAGCAAGGTGTGGCTTGTACACAACTAGAGACCTCTCCAGCTCACCTGGCTCGGAGCTATGGTATAGCAAACATGTTTGGTCGAGCGGGTTATCTCTTGTGGTATTTCTAGGAATCAGTTTCCGTACTAGGACCTTGTCCAACTGGAAACCCGAGAATGTCACCATGATAGGCTCAGGTATAGGCTCGGGTGCGGCCTGGGGCGAGGGAGGTTTGCCTGGCTCCTCCTGTCCTGCATCCCGCTCCATGAGGATATCAGCCCTGAACAGCCAGCTGGAATTCAGATTCGGATTCCGGATGAAGTTCATCATGACCTTGGAGAAGATGTCTGGACCAAAGGTACAGGGGTTCCTGAATAGGGGCACCCATCGGGAACCCATACCGTCCTCGATTACACTGGGGGCGTCATCGGGAAACTCGGTGGGCGCAAAGGCCATGGTAATGCCAGCTATGGCAATGGTGTATATTTTCGAGGTTGTGCGCACTTTTTGTTCATCCGGCTGATTGCTACACTGGGTGATCTGGTGCGATATGAGACGAAGAAGTTGATTGGGTGGGTTCTAGAGCTGGAACTGCTAGCAGCCAGATAACCAACAATCAGCCACCAACGAGCCAACTACCTATCTGGTTTGCGGTTTGCTGGCTTGGTTCCGTGTCAGAATCTCCAACTGGTGATCCGTTTCGTGAAACATTGAACTTGGGTTGGGCGTGATCAAAAGACACCTGTTGACCTACCTACTGACCTACAGCTTATCGTACTACTTGTACGCCTAGGTACTCCTATCGTAGGTACAGAGATTAACAGCCCTGCAAACTCTTTCCACTCCTAACGATCGTCCAATTAGATATGATCATCGATGAATTCTTTAGGGAGGTGTGGGTACTTGATTCAAGCCACATCACATGTAACCATTATGTATTTCGAGTCTTTTCCCAGAGGTTTTTTTTCCTTTCCCCTTCAGGGTAGGTACATCCATAATGCTTCTTATTGTTTATGAATAGGTAGCGTGATCAGTTAGTACAATGTGATATGTCCGGAGATTCTCGACTCTGTATCCCCCCCGAGAGTCCGGCCAGTCCAGCCAGTCAGGAGGTTGGTGTAGGAGATACAGGTGTGCAATTACCAATTGGAGCTTGCAGGTTAGCAGACTGCACCGCCACAGTGGAGCTACTTGCCCCTCATTTTGGGCAATATGTGGTCAAAGCAGGAGCAGGCTGGCACTAGCCTGGCAGGCCTGGGCCGAGAATGAAATCAGACAATCGACAACTCTACAACAGCCTAAGGTTGACTCTAGGAATGCGCCTCCCACCCGCTCACCTCCCAACCCAATTCCCCCCCATTGCCCCTACCTATTCTGTAAGTTGTACTCCCTACCCCGTCATCTGCGGGTCCTTTTCACCATTTACGCAGTCACCCATCCCCACCCTAAGCACCCCTACCAGCCAACCAGCCAACTCCGTCCACCCATTCTTGCCATTTTGCCCCCCTCAGGTCCCTCCCTTACCCCCCCCCCTTCCCCCTTCCACCTTCCACGCCCCTTCCACGCAACTGTTAAGGTTTACTCTACACTAGCTGATTCGAGTACTTATTACTTATTCACACCCTCAATAGTTCACCCGCCTTTTTTAACCTCTTTTTTATTACTCTTCCTTAACCAACACCATCAACAATAACAACTACTACAACAACCATCACCGCATCCATCAACAAACGCAATCCAGAAGTCTTTCTGTTGCACTCTTCTTCTTTCATCACAACAACCACTCACTACTTCTTTTCTTTCTACCTCCTTTTTATCTCAGTCGCTCCCTCGGCATACATAGTTAAGAACCCAGCGAGACAAACGTCGGTCGCTGTCTTCTCAACCCCCTTAACAACAAACCTTTTCCCCAAGTAACCCGGAAAACTCGAGTTTATGTCAATCGAAAACCTCAAGACCTACGGTAAGTCTTTATTATCATTCTCATTATTCTTACCTATGCGGTTCAACTCATCAGTCGATTGTTATTGCTAACTTATGTGATGCATCACAGACCCCTTCGCCGAAGCCGACGAGGATACCGGACAATCCAAACAGGCGCAGAATTACATCCATATTCGTATCCAACGTACGTTCATTGCCTCATCCCCCCCCCCTACTCTATTATCTACCCTCTCTCTACCCGCTCTTATCTTTACCTTCGTGCCGGCCCGAACCCGATAATCGTCATCGTCCACTCTCTCGCACGTGACGCATGATTACCTGTTCCTTGAAGCCCAGCAATTGCCCCGGCCCCTCCCTATCCACAACAACACCCCCACATGCGTCATTCCAACATCCATGAGTGTGCCAACCCAACCAACTAACTATTCCCATTACAGAGCGAAATGGACGTAAGACCTTGACTACCGTGCAGGGCTTGCCCAAGAAATTTGATCAGCGCAAGATCCTCAAGGTCATCAAGAAGAAGTTTGGTACGTAGTTACCATACCATACCCATACCATATATCAGCCAACCTTGGCCAACCTTGGATGCCTTCCAATTGATTGATCAACCGAGCTAACCTCGTTCCTTTATTTACACAGCTTGCAATGGCACCACCGTTCACGACAGTGAGATGGGCGAGGTGATTCAGCTCCAAGGTGACCAGCGCAAGGACGTTCAAGAATTCCTTGTCGACAAGGTCGATGGCCTCGAGCTCGATCCCAAGACCATTAAGGTCCACGGTTTCTAGGCCCGTCTTCGCATGTCCAGACGGCCTCCGTTGCCCCTGACTGCCCGACTACCACCCAGCTACCCAGTTACCCGGTAGCCCCATAAACGCGTCCTCGGTATTGATGGTCTGGCCTGTACCAGGCAGTGCGCCATACCGACGCACAACGTGCACTGCTAGCTGCCCATCGCATCTTAGAATCGTTGCCGGGTTTCGTTCATATTAGTCGAGGCGTTGATAGATCGGAGCAGTTCGGACATGATACCCTTTGTCGGCCCCTCGTTATCGAGAGGAGGATTGTGTTTTCTTTTTGGAGGACGTGATAAGGCTACACTTAGGCGAAGGATCGCTAAGGTCTGCTACGTACAACAAAAAGGTGTGATGTGGGGTGGCTACTTACCTGCAAGGCCCTCGTTCGATTTCTGCAGGTATGGTGCTAGATCAACCAAACAATCCCATGTTACCCGTAACCCGATGTTCTTTCTCTTCGCTGTCCCGTGAAATGCGTGTGCTTCATCCCATGATCAAACAAAAAGCTATGACTGGGTGTTTTTGACGCCGTATACAGTGTCTAGCGTGGTTAGCCCATTCGCTTTCTCCGCAGCAGTCGCTACATAATTTACCTAAGTAGGATGGAATGTTTTGCTGGTGGTAGGACATGCCATACTGCCCACCATGTACATACAGTTAACTGAGGTCAACCGACCTATTTGCCGACCACCTCAGCGAGCTTGCGTATCCATTGCAAGGTTGGCCGTCGAGATATCCATCCAGTCACGGGATTACGTTTATGTACATCCATCCACCCGTGAAGTCATATATATATATATCTCCTACATGTTTTCACTCATAACGATACCCCCTCCCCCACCACATCCCCAGCTCCCCGGTCCGGTTCTTGTGAATATCATGGCTTAGTAAGTATGCTTATGCTTATGCTTGTGTCTCTGTATATTTATCTATGTGTATGTGTATGTATCGAGAGTACAGTACGGTAGGAAATAAAAGGATGCCCCTCCCCTCCCCCTTCTCTTGGACCATACGTATTGTTGTTGAGGTCTCTCGTCGTGGAGTAGCGCGATGTCATACGGGAAACGGGTAGATAAGAGTGTTGGTATGTCGACGAGGCAGATAGATAGGAGGGCATCTACTTTGTGTAGGAAAGTTTACGTGTGCGTGTATGTATGGTCATACCTTGTTTGTTTTCTGGGGTTCTCTCTCAACTTTTTTTAAACAAATAAAGCGTAAGGATGCATGGATGGACGGGTCTTCGATAATTAGACCATTGGGCGTTAGGGGTATATATATCCGTCTCTCTGTATATATGTGTCTCTCTGCATATATGTGTCTCTCTGCATATATGTGTCTCTCTGCATATATAGATAAACAAATAGATCGCACATGGATATCGACGGCCGGACGGAGGGAAGGGAAGGGAAGCGGAGGATACAGGTGAGTTGGACTCCTTCACCCCAACCTATTGCAAACCCGCCCGATCTACGCCCACGCCGTGCCGTGTCGTACCGTGCCGTGCTGTGTTGTGACATGATTCTTCATAACTTGATAAACTTGCGCCATAAACTCCATGATCTCCTCCTCCCTACGCCAAACAAACGCCGTATAAAGTAAATAAAATGTGCCTGCCTGTGTGCGTGGGTGGGTATGCGTGTGTGCATATATTGTGTATATAAAAGCCATCTTAAGAATCCAATCCAAGCAAAAAAACATAAAATCCAACATCCCAGCTAACCCCCCCCCCCCGGGTTCTCTCTTCCTATAATTCGTCCATCTCCCTCGTTACACCCAGCAGTCTGACGAAGAGGGGTACAGCGATGTCGGCGGCGCGGCGGGCGATAGCGAAGAGGGGGATATCGGGGCGGGGGCGGGCTGCGTGGTGGTGGTGGTGGTGGTGGTGGTTATGTGCGGCGTCGCTTCCGCTGCCGCTGTAATCGAGGTTGTTGTCGTCGTCGGAGAAGGAGAAGGAGAAGGAGAAGGAGGAGTACGGGTGGAGGTGGGAGTGCAGCAGAAGCGCGACCATGCTGATGAAGGAAGCGTAGGAGAAGACAGACAAGCTGAGGCGGGTCTCCTTGCGGATATTGACGCGGCGCTGCGTGATCTGGTAGCACGCGGTCAGGATCGCCGCGATGCTGATCCACGCCGGCAGCAGCAGCGAGCCTGGGTATCCGCCCCGGTGGCCCAGCTCCGACGCCCCCCACAGCCACACCACCCACGACGTGCAGTACGACGACACGCACGCCAGCGTGAAGAGCCGCACGATCGTCGCCTGTGGCGTGTAGTGGATCAGCCACCGCGACATTAGGCAGTCCGTGAAGAAGTACGCTAGGTGCGCTGATGCCCAGCACTGCGGAGAGATAGAGAGCGGTTAACAAGACTGAGCAGAGGAGAGGAGCCAGGGGGGGGCGGGAGAAAAGAAATAAAGGGCGGAAATCGTACCCAAACCATGGCGAGCAGCGTCTCGGTTAGACGCAGGGAGCTCTCAGCGCGGGAGAGCCTGCTCTCCTCTTCGGACAGCGCAGCGGCGGCGGCAGAGGCGACATTGCCGTTGCCGTTGCCGTTATTCAAGGCGCCGGACAGGACGAACTCGGTGAACAGGAAGCGCAGGGCGGAGCGGATGCCCCACCAGAGGGCGGGGGCGATGGACAGGAGTCGGGCGACGATGAGAAAGGGGTGCCAGCGGCGCGGCACGCCGAGGGCGACGGCGACGCGGGGCTGGAGGAGCGAGTGGTCTAGGCCGCCGTTATGGTGGCCGCTATTGCTATTCCCGTTCCCGTTGCCATTGCCGTAGGTGGACTGCTCGGTTCTGCCATTTTGAGTCGGCGGCGTCGTCGGTGGTCTGGCCATCAAGCGGCGGCGGCGGCGGGGCTTTTGGGGGGCCGTCGTCGTTTTATTCGGGACGGGGACGGTTCACTGGCCAACTGAGCGGATAGCGGGTCGGAGGGATAGACAGGAATAAGATGACACGAAACACGGAGCAACAATGTGGTAGCAACAACCGTTTGATGTTTAATAAGTTATATTCGGGGGTGAAGCCCTACCTACGTAAGGCAAGGGGCGGTGGGATAGCAGCTGGAGATCCGAGTGACTTGTCCGGGTGGGTGGCTTTTGTGTCCAAACATGCATGTATAATTGTACTTTCAGACAAGGTAGGATTGAAGGAATGGGGAGGGGGTTTAAGGAGTGAATATCATAAAACGACAAACAAACGAGGAAACGAGCTGGGAGAGTATATCCCAGGGTATATCCAGGGCACGGACGGCTATACGGATAGACTGGTTATATGGACGGGTTATACGGCACCGGAACCGATTGGGGTTGAAATCTACCCTGCTAGAAGGTAGATAAGTAGGTACCTAGAGAGGTAGGTAGATGGATAGATACGCCAGGCAGATAGCCCTGCTAGAGGATTCTAATAAAAATATATGTACACAGGGAGTGTGATTGGCCCAAGATTGTCTCGGATACTCCTGTATCGATTGGGCTTTGGGCTTTGGGCTTATGGGTTATGACGATTTGTGAATGAGGTCATTGGCATCGTAGCGTTGCGTGCGTGCGTGCGTGCCTGCGATTGCTGGGTTGGGCACACAGCTTGGAGTGGGCACTGGACTGGGCAGTGAGTTGTGGGCTTGTAGCGGGCGATCATAAGGAGGCCCCTGCCATCCCCTGAACGGCTGAACGGCCGATATCACTGGGATTGGTGGAAATGCAACGCGTTTTCTCTTATTACTCTCTAACGTTAGGGATATCCATAAAGGTAGTTTTGTCATTTGTTAGGTTAGGTGCTTACGATTGCGACAAAGTGATAAAAGATATCTACTTAGGTAAGGTGTATAGTGGTGCTATAGGCTTTAGGGGTCCCCACGGCGGGACGTTATGCTCTAAAGCCCGATCTCTGATTGGTTAGCCTCTTTAGCTGCTATATAGTCCCCGGAAGGTGTAGTGGTGCTATCATCGGCTCAAGCCCACCACTAGCGCCATTCCGAGCTTCGGCTCCATTTTAATTTTTTTCCCTTATAGAAAAGAACATGAAAGCTTCACATCTGATGACATAACTTACATGGGACTTACATGGGACTTTACATGGGCGCAACTTAAGAGCAGCCATCCCGAAACACAAAACGGTCCTCGCCGGAGCACTCTATGCCCTCCAATGGCATGATTACTGCTGCATGCTATTGTCCGGGACGACCACACAACCCATACCTCTCTTTACCGGGTAGCCGAGGAGGGGCAAGATATAATCTATTTCACCTAGGCAGATAGATAGGCAGATAGATATATCTATCTTCCTACTACCTGGCCCCTTACACAATGGCCGACATCATGCGCCTGTCGCGCCCATGGCTGGGTGCCTCGATGCGCCCGACTACACTGTCGCCCTTACAAATCCTAATACGTCCACACCACCGTCACTTCACAACCAGCATAACCCGCCTAGCCAAGCGAACACGCCGTGGTGGTGGCGGCGAAACCACCACCAATTCTCACCGTAGTAGGACCGCGTTGAAGCGGAACAGTCTCGCGATGGAAAACTCCAAGACTTTCTTATTACCCAGTATGGCGTTCCTCTTGATATCCCTCTCTACCTTTGCTTCTCCTTGTTCTTCTGGACCTGACTTGTCATGATGAACTAACCATGTGCCTCCCTCTCTCTCTCTCCCTATTCGTTCAGCAACCTTTGTAGCACCTCCGATATGGCGTTATCCCCGTCATCCCAAGAAGTTCTTCCACATGCTCTGGCTGCACGGCAAGGCCAAGTTCGAGACCCTGTACTCGCTGCTCGGGTTCAAGTTTGCATCGTCGACGGGCATCTTCGCGCGCGCGCGGTTCCAGGCGCACCGGTCGAACTCGATACCGACGGCGAAGGCGCTGCACGTGCGGATGAACGACGCCTTCGCGGCCGGCGACCGCGAGACCCTGCGCGCCATCTGCACCGACGACCTGTTCAAGCGGATGGTCGGCGCCATCGACGCCCGCCCCAAGGACGTCCGCACCGAGTGGGAGCTCCTCAAATACGACCAGACCTGGTACTACCCGCGTCTGGCGGACTGGCGGGTAGTCATGATCCCGCGGCCCGGCGGCGCCGGGGGGGGACACCGCGTCATCAAGCAGGCCGTCGTCAGCATCGCCAGCGTCCAGCGCCTTGCCCGCTACGACGACTCCCCCCAGGGCGGCGGCGCCAAGATCGAGGGCTCCGAGCGCGTCCGCAACATGCTCGAACACATCGTCCTCCAGGCCGAGGTCGACCCCAAGACCTTCCAGGCTCACCCCTGGAAGATCTGGGGCAACACCCCCGAACACACCTACGAGAGCTGGCTCGAAGAGCTGGCCAATTATGAGGCTAGTACCTAGTCAAGGTGTGGTAGAAGTTGGGGGGGGGGGGGGGGGGCGCGTGGCGGAAGAGGAATATCTTTTTTTCCCCCTTCCCGTTTTCCCTCCCCAAGTCGCTGTCGCGTTTGTAGTATATATGTGTATAGTCCTTTTACTATATAGCCCCAGACTCCGAAGAATCGGGGAAAATACCCAACCCCCTTAAAAATGGCACGGTCACGATAAACATGTTGTTCGGAAAGTATTTTGTATTCAGCGTTTTGTACAAACAACCGTGCATGTCTGTAGGATATGCAGACGTAAATAGGACGAGGATTGACTGCATACATTGGGTATGCCTATTATATACTCATTCCAGGCAAGCACCGGTGCGGTCCGATCGGGCTGGGATATCTACGTCCCTTATCTACCAAATGCTCATTTACCCCCTTTTTTGCACAATATGGGCCCTGCTTCTCATGTGATTGCCCTCTCTGTGTATCAGAAAGTTGCTAGGAATCCCGTATGCAACAATCGGTATGTAAGGAAAGGCGACAGATGAACATGTGAAAGAACGAATGGTTACCTCTTAACTAATTCATGGCGATAAGTTAATATTACCGAGGGATCTGACTGTGAGGTCAGAGGGGGCATGTTACTGGCCAATGTTCGCATATGGTGATATGCATCTATTGAAGCATATGGAGGTACTTCTAAATTTCTACGATTCCACGATTCCACGTGATCCTAGCCCAGTGGCAGTTACCAATGGAAGTACCTCTGAACTTACTACTACTACAAGGTACAAGCAGCAGGTACATAAGCTTAATTCTTGGCTAACGTGGCTAAGCAATTGGTCGCAACATCTGAACATTTGCGCGTCGGTGGCAGCACCCCGGAACTCAATTACATACATTTTATTTGTATCCATCCGTATATTCATACCTACGAATAGTCTCATTGAAGCCATCAAACCACAACACAAGCATATAGCGGATGCGCTTTTTTGCGACCCGACGACCCATTGAGAGTTATTATTATTATTATTATTATTTAAGCTTGATATGCAACTGTGCTTGTTTGCATATACATACATACCTAGGTGTTGGCTGGTTCGTGCATCTCGTCGTTGTCGCGACATTGCGATTCGCTTTGCCTTCGAGTAAGGCCATCGCCATAGCCGAGCAGGAAAATATTTAATTATTGTCGCACAGAGAGCCCGCAATGCCTCCGCCTGTATGTCTTCCCCGTCCCCATCCCCCCAATTGATCGACCGTCTTTCTGTCCATGGCCTGCCTACCCATACTCAAGAAATCATACACTAACGCGACCTCTCCCACTCACAGCTGCGAGCTACTACCACTCAGACGCGCCGGGGTGCTAGAAGCGGCTATGTCGAGCACGATGACTTTGAAGGTAAGCGACTGAGACCGACGCTTATAATTGATGGTTGGCTTTCCATCTAACTTATACCCACTAGGTCTACCCGTGAGGCAATGGAGACAGGAGTGGGTGAGCATCGCGCCACCCCCGCCCCCCGAAACAACGCAAAAGAACGACGTCTGGGCCCTCGAACTACCACACGGCATGCCCAAGGACGCCAACCTGCTGCCCCAACACACACAAGACCTGTTGAGGGCCGCCCGCTCCGGACGCCTCTATAAGCGCCCTCTACCTACCGAGGATGACGAGGCCGAAAACGACGCCCCTCTGCCCGAAAAGCCCGACAAGAAAGAGGAAGACCCGAGCACCAAGGGCTTCCAGGTCAAGGTGTGGAAGCAGGTTCCCCGTAACGCCGAGGGGCCTACCGTCTCCCATCTGGCCAAGAGGCGGAAGGGGACCGTCACTCTCTCTGCCAACATCCCGCCTGGTACTGCCTCGGGGCCCATTATTACGAAAGCGACCGTCCGTCGCGTCGATGCCGCTGGCAACGCCTACGTGCAGGAGGTCATGCTGCAAGAGGGTCAGTCCGTCGATGGCGAGATCATCTCGACCACCGTCGTCCCCGCGCCCCCTGCGCCGCCAAATCCAGAAGCAACCGCCGCCGCCACTCCCGTCCGCAGACGCCCGCCGCCACCTAAGAGGAAGGCCAAGGGTCCTGGAAGGGGTCGTAGGAAGAAGCTTCCCTTACCACTTACCGCCAACCCGGAGGCAGCGGCCCCCGCCGCGAGCGGTGCTGTAAATGGTACTAAGCCAGAGGATGCCCGGATAGCTGTAAGTGTCACATGAGTTCATCTTAGAGTACCTAACACCCGCTGACGTAAAAACAGGGGCTCAAGCAAGGAGGCGATAATGAAGAGACGAAAGCGCAGGATAGCGAAATGGCCGACGACGACGAAGGGGACGAGGTCGACAAGGACAGCGACGAGGGCGAAGAAGGTGAAGAGGAAGACGAAGAGGAAGGCGACGCACAAGAAGGTGCTGCGAACAGGGAATCTACAGGGATCGAAGGCGAGAGTAAGGTCGATCAAGCTATGATGGACGCAACTCCTGCGCTCGATCAGCCCGGGCCCGCAATCTCAGATCCGGCTCCTCCTGTGGGCCCGGCTGCTGTGGAATTGTCAAGTGCTCCCATTGAGCCGTCGCCAGTACCGGCCACAGTGCCTTCTCCCGGCCAAGATACGCTGTTGCCGCCGCGGTCTCAAAGTATTGGGGGAAGCCCTCTCAAGAATGTGGTTGATGTCCAGTCGTCAGATGCCACTCCTGCCGAGCCCTCTCCACAGCTTCCGCCGACCAGTACCGAGGACGTTGCGATCGCCACGACGACGGCGTCAATCGAGACGGTTCCGGCAGCCCCGGCGATCTCTCCCGTGGATCCGCTCCAGTCGATATTGGGACAAGATACGTCCGTGGGAACGCAGCAGCCCATGGCCGATGTCGAAATGACGGATCTCCCCGCCGATGTCCCCGATAGCTTCCCCCACCAGCCGACAAGTGTGGAGCCTACCACACAACCGCAGGATGCAATCCCCGTGGCGGATATACAGATGACGGAGCAGCCCCCGGTATCAGACGGCTCATCGCTTGTCCCGATCCGGGAATTCGCGGATACGGGCGCGGCAGCGGCGGCAGTGGCGGCACCGGAGGAGAGTCATGAGTTCGGCGCCCCAGAGCCGGAGAAGTCGACCGAGGCCACGGCTGCGGTTGAGACCACCGCTACCACTGAGCCTACCACGACCAGTCCGGTGGAGTCCGTGGCGGACCCGGTTCCTGCGCCGGTGCCGAGCGTGGAGGTGGACGCGGCCACGCTATCGCAGGAGCCCACCGCCCCCCAGCCGCCGACAACTGAAAACTGCGCTCCTTCGGCCCCTGAACCTGTTGTGTCTGAGCCTGCAACTGAGCCTATCCCCGCACCTGTACCAGAGCCTGCGGCCGAGTCCGTGCCCGACCTTAAGCCCGAGACTCAACCTGTGAACGAGCCGGTGTCTGAGGCTCAGCCTGAGCCTGTGGCCGAACTAACAACCGAACCCGCAGCCACGGCCACGACCACAACCGAGCCTGCACCAACCACCACCACTGCGACAACATTACTAGACACTCAACAAATCGCGCCCGCCACCGCCGCCCAATTATCCGCCGACCCGGAGCCCGAAAGCCCCGACCTCTTCAGCGGGCTCGAAGCCGCGCTGAACCAGAACCAGGACCAGGACCAGAACCAGAACCAGGACCAGGGCCAGGGCCAGCAGGACGCGCCGCCCCCGACGACGTCCGCGGATGCACCACCTCCTGCGCCTGACGTCGTTGCTGCTTCTTCTGCTGCTCCTGTTTCGACTGCTCCGCCCGCCCAGGAGTCTCCCGCCGACGCCGACGCCGCCGCCCCGCCAGCTCAAGACGCGGACGCGGGGGCCGCGTCAAAGGAAAATGTTGCTATTGCGGAGGCTGTGCAGCCGCCTAAGTCGGAGCCGCAGCCGCAAGCAGGCGAGGAAGCGGGGATGGAAACGGTAGTGCAGCCACAGCCGCCGCCACCACCGCACTTGGACCCGGAAGTGGGAGCAGCCTCACAACCCGAGGTCGAAGCGGTGGCCGCCGGAGTTGAAGATAGGGCCGGCGAGGGCGAGGGCGGGGGCGAGGTCCAGAACAACAATGACAACAGCAACAGCAACAATGACTCCGCGACGGCGTCTTAGCATATTACCTACCTACCTACCTACTTGAAGGGGAGTGAAGGAACATAGTATTTGGAACGTCGAGTTTTTTTCGGTGGTGTTTATTTCACAGAGGAGCACGGGCCTGATTTCCTACGGATTTTCTTTACCAGGAATCTTTCGTTGTTTTAGGGGGGAAGGAGGGGGGGGGGGGGGGGGCAAGAGTCCAATGAGGAGAATCAATCGTCTTTTCTGCTATGTACGGACCTCAGTGGAGTGAAGGAAGGGTCTTGTCATCTACATACCTAAGTAGCTAAACTATTTACCTAGGTAAACTAACTAGCTAGCTAGGTTATCTCAGGAGTCTGTCTAATGGGAATTAGGTTTTGTTCGTCTTTTCCTTCCTTCCCCTTCGTCTCTCAGAGGTCTGCGCCTTTTGCGCCGTCTCCCTGTTGCCCCCCCCCCCTCTCTCTCTTTACCTCAACATGCCAGGTGGTGAGACCTGCTTCTGTGTCTTCGCGCAGCATCGAGAGTAGATTCCATCCCACGCAAGACCAGACGAGACGATTAAGGCAAGAGTGAAGCCCCCTCCCCCCTAACCCCTAAATCTGTGCTGTCATTCTACCCCATAGTTTCCCCCTCATGTGTAATACACTCGTAAGCAAGTCCCAGGCGGGGTTGATCAGCGAGCAGGGCGGGCCAGCGGGGGTTTGCCTTTTTTTTGGGTGCCTTTTCCCGTGGCGTTCAGTCATCGATAGCGGCGCGCGATGCGGTAGGGAAGGAAGGAAAGGGTCGTATGGAATGGACGTCTTGCCCCTATCTCCGCTTCCGCTCCTGCTTTTGGCTTGTGCTTCTAGACCTCGAATGACGACACGTTTGTTGATCTCTGGCTTTGTTTTGCTCGGCTCTGTGCCCTATCCTTTTTCCATCGTCATGACATCCCGTTCTACAAAAAGTAAGACCAAGCAAGACAGAACATGGCAAGGTCTGGCCTCGCATCCATTCCATCTGTAAGGAAGGCCATGACATAGATTCCGTGTATGTGTAATACACTCGTAAGCAGCGGTTAAGCAGCGGTTCCGCGTTAACTGAACTATTGTTCTTTTATTCCCTCCTTTTTGCCGCACGCGAAGTCGATGTTCCATGGTGCCGTTGCGCCTCCCCGTCGCCGCTGCGTGCGGGTAAGTGGGCGAGCGGAGCGGGGGAGGGAGCCGAGCCGGTTAACGATTATCCTTGGGAACACGATGCGTTGCGACGCGGATGCGATGCGATGCGATGTCCTGGGTTTGGGACGGATACGATGCGATGGCCCAAGTTGGGATGCACGGCCGTCTATATGAGCATCATCGTCGTCACATCGCGGCCTCGACGGCTGTAACCTTACCCCCTAACCCACCTGTGCAACCACCTACCAGCGATATTGGTTTAGGATAGATAAGACGGACCCTGCGTCACTCCGCGCGTTGATCGACGGGCCGTACGTACGGGCCGGGTCAAGGATGGGCGTCCAGAGCTCCCCCCTTGAGAGCTTGGATCCGTCCGTCTATCCATCCATTCACCCATCTACCCAATCCACCCCTCTATAGGTAGGGCTAGCGACCACGCCGGCTATAAGCTCGAAGGTGTCGTCGATCCTGATCCTCGGGTCACTCCAAAACAAGTTTTTTGTTTTTTTTTCTGCTCTTTCCCTTTCGGTAGATTTTCCGTTCTTGTTTTCTTTCACTTCCCAATGTTCACGATCCAGCAGTTTAAGTTGCCCGTTGCGGGATGATTTGATTTCACATCACGCTCCCTGGGGCCCAGGCCTTCTTTCCCTTTATGTCGCCATGCTGTTGTCTCGACCGCGTTGTTTTGGGGCAAGGTTGCACTGCGCCTTTACCCGTTGGGGGGGAGGAGGAGGGCGAGGGCCATTACCTGATGTTTTGTCATACAGACAACAACGAAGCTCAGAGAGACAGCCAAGAAAAAAGGAGGCACATCCTCTCTCTCCCTGGGCAAGAAGAGTCTCCTTTTTTTCTTAATGCTTGTTTCCTGTTTTTCATTTGAATGCGGACTCGATCCGCGTCGGTTCGTCATTTCCCTGACGGATTTGGACCCTATTTGCATCCGGTTTGCTGTGATGCTACCTACACTAACAAAGCCGAACCAGATTAAGCTGTCGAGGCATGTGACCTGTGAATTCCCATTTCCTCATAGGTAGGTAGATCAGGTGGCCAGGCAGAGTTCTGCATAGTTGGAAGCGAGTAGGAGAAAGTTTCATTTGAATACCACCTACCCGACTGTATATGCTCATGTTAAGGTTGGATCAAGTAATATGGAAGAACAACAACAGAAATAATTAAGACTGCAAAGCCACGAAGTCTGGTGAGCCACAAATATTGATTACGAGATGAGGTCGTCACAGGGGGGTGTGTGGTAAGTGTGGCTATCGGCTCTAAGCTGCCTAAATGACCGTTTATGGTCTAGACGGATCTTTCTGTCATCATCGTATGTCGGGTCCACGGGTGTGGTGTACATCCATGGATAAGCAGATGGATAAGTACGAAGGTACCTACCCAGCCAGCGGGCGCGCCGGACACCAGTGCATCACAGATCTGGGGCCGCGAGACCCCAGCAGTAGTAGCCGCAGCCGCAAATCGCAGCCCCGGCTGAACGGGCCTCGGCAGTCACTCCGACAGCCGATCCCGGCGGCAATCAGCTTCTAGACCAAGCAACGGTAGCCTGTGCAGATGGAGCCAGATGGCGAGGTAAGCGCGGGGGCTTGGCGATTCCCTCTCCCATTCACCAATCAGGTCTCATCCCGACAACCGCAATTCCCGCATTCAGCAACTTTCCCCGGTTTTTCACTAGTGGAAAAGTTTCTTAGTCGTTTCGCTTCGTAGCGCGTCATGACCTGCCCTGCTTGCATCATTTCCGCATTTTCCCAGCCTGGCGGCCCGGCTCAAGGGTCCCTCCCCCAAAAGGTACCTGACGATATATCCCATAGAATGAATTCCCGCTCGATGTAAAAATCCGACAACCGCCACCACCGAGTAAGGAAAGGAAATAAAGAGAGAAAAAACTAGAAGAAACGCCATCAAGTCTAAAAATTGCGACATCGAATCCTGGAATCACCACATTTCTTTTTTTTTCCTCTTTCCTTCGTGATGAATCCAAAGACCGAGTCGTCTTGCCCAGTCTAGGATACATCACATGTACAAGGTACATACTCAACCACACCCCTCCCCCTCCCCCTGGTCAGAAGAGCCTCCAAGTGATCTTCACTCACCAAAAAAACAACATCACACCCAAGACACACGACATACCTATTGTACATGGTAAAATCGCGTCTTGTCGTTGCCGGGCATGTCACAACTTGGGTATTTATCAGTGATTGTATAATCCAGAGAAGGATCCCCTTCCCCTTCCATAATCACGCAAGTGCAGCAAGTAAAATCGAAAAGAGCAGAGGGAGGGTGATCGATAGATGAAATGCATACCCGGTAAATATAGATGTATACCTTTCTTCCCCCCATCCCCCGCCTCCTCCTCCTCCCCATCTGGGGTAAAACGGCGATGGCGCACTTTGTAGACAATATGAGACGATAGGGACCTGCCGGGAGTCGCTCCTGATATACTCGCAGGCGGCCTTGGTAGCCAAGCAAAGCCGCCGAGTGCCAGCAAGCAAGCCAGCAAAATAGACTATGGCCGTACATGCCTAACCTACATGGCGTGCTCAGCGCTGGTGATTTCGTCTTCCTCTTGCGTGATTAGGAGCGGCGGCGGCGGCGGCGGCAGCGACCAGTCAGCGAGCACGATAAGATGAGATGAGTCGCCCAGAATGGCCAGGCTTCATTAACCTGTTACCCTCGTCCCGAACGCGAGCATCGGCCATCTACGTAGATATCTTACCTAGTGTCCTATCTCCACGCCCTATGTATCATCTACGTCGAGAATCATAAAGTCGTGACAGCATGACATGATCCATCCGTCGCTCACTGACATCATGGGCGGATGGTTGCACCGTTACTGCTTGCTGACTTGCTTACAAAGGCATGTATATGCCATCTATGCTCACTAATACAGTTCGTGACACCCCTAGACCGGCCATGAACCACATCTCCGGTCGTGTGGGGCCGCGGTATAAAGTATCGAAGATGACTGACTGACACTGATGTTGTTGGATCAGGGGCAGGATTAAGGTTAGGCATATAGTAACACCGGCATAAGTTGATGGGATGAATGGAAATGTAACCATAGGTTATAAAAATCGGGCTCTATGGAAATTGGTCTCCCCTCTCTCCGGCCAGGTTCAATGTTGCATTCGTACAAGTAGATTAAAAGTCGAGGATACAAGCAAAAGACAAGATCCTCCCTTCCTTTGCCTGCTTGCGATAGACCGACCGACCGAGGCCGGCTGTGTGGCTGTGGATATCACAAAGGGGACAGGACCGGGAACCGAAAGAGAACAATAATGATGATGATAATGATACATCCTACCCTCCCCCCGAGAACCAGAAGCTGCCAGAGCTGCCAGATCAGATATGTAAGGTTCGAAGGAGCGTCCAATCAGCGAGGCGCAAGGCAGAATTGCGTTTACATTAGCGCGGATGTCGTGATCGAACTTTTGGGTCCCAAATTTTTCCGTAGCACGTCTTTTTTTTTTCTTTCGTTTTTTTCTGCCCTGTCCCCCACTGTATATTTGACTTTGGAGCGAGCTTTGCTTCGATGCAGGGACCCACCCTACTACCGCTTTCGAACTAACTACTATTATTACTACTACTACTACTACTACTCCCTCGACTACATGCCTACCAAGAGGCACTGCTCCCGCTCACTCATCATGAAGCTTGTCGATCGTGCAATACCCCCAGCCCGGCTCGGCTTTTTTCCATGTCGTGTATATTATGTAGCAGTAGAGGTAGAAGAAGCAGAAGATGGGGGGGGGGAGAAGGGGTAGGGGGTACCGATATAGTTTAGGTACCAACCCAGTCTACTCTCCCTCTTCCTCGATGAGGAGAGGGGCCCTGAAAGAGGATCCCGATATCAAGCGCTGTCACTAACTAGCTGTCAGAGGAGTAAGTACGGATGGGGGACCCGCGTCCGATTAGTGCCGTTCGGGATCTCTCTTGGACGAATTAGTAAAACAGGGCCCGTGTACTATCCTCGATATCCCGCCATTATTCCTCGAGGTGATGTATAAGCAAAGCAACAGCAGCAGCAGGGCGGGCCGGGACGTTAGATTACCTGGCAGCCTGGTTTAGTCGTAAGGGCGTGTTAGGACCGGAGGATGGGACGGATGTAGAAGATGGGCGAACCTAATCCCCCTCCCCCTTATAATAGGGACAATGGTTCACTTTTCTCTTCCCAACGTCCCGGTCTTGCTCTTCCCCCCCACAAACTCAAACTCTCTTCTCCAGGTTTCATGTCCTTCTCGTCATAACGTTACCTTTTGATCTTCCTTCTTTCATCATACCTTCACACATCATCCAATTTTCTGTCGTGTGCCTCACTTCTTCCCTCTTGACTCTACCTTTAGCATCGCGTGCTACCATCGCCACCCGAGTATCATCATTCACTCACCATCCACATAATACTCTCACCATAACCCACCTTCCTGAAGTGAGCATAAATAAGTGTCATCGACACCTCTTCCATAGCAAGCGTGTCCCTACCAACGCTTTGCTCGAGGATAAGAACAACAACACCATACACACACGACCTTCTCACATATTAGCATCTCAACCACAACACATCATGAGTCCCTCCGCCACATACACAGAGGAATCATCCTCCGCGGGCTCGCCCATCTTCCGGGCGGTTGACTCAGTTCCTTCAAAGCTGGGGGACCGGGACCTGGCCAATGACGTCGAGTCAGGGTACGCGTCAGGAGCCTCGTCGACCTCGGACTCGACGGGGGCGCTGCCACAGGTAATCCTCACGAAGCCGCACCTGCGGCACCTCAACGAACAGCTGGAGCGGATGGGCGCCGTGGAGCGGCTGCGGTTCGTCCGCGCCATGTTCCCCAACCTGTACCAGTCGACGGCGTTCGGGCTCTCGGGCCTCGTGACCATCGACATGCTGTCGAAGATCCAGGAGAGCGAAAGCAAGTCGTCCTCCTCGATTCCTAACCAGACCACCGACCTCATCTTCCTCGACACCCTGCACCACTTCCCGGAGACCCTGGCGCTGGTGGACCGGGTCAAGGCGCGGTACCCCAACGTGCGGATGCACACGTACCGACCGGACGGGGCGGCAACGGCGGCGGAGTTCGACGAGCGCTACGGCGAGCGGCTGTACGAGTCGGCGCCGGAGCTGTACGACTGGATCGCCAAGGTGGAGCCGCAGCAGCGGGCGTACGCGGAGCTCAACGTGGCGGCGGTGCTGACGGGACGGCGGCGGTCGCAGGGCGGCGAGCGCGACAAGATCCCCCTGATCGAGGTGGACGAGGAACGCGGCATCGTCAAGATCAACCCGCTCGTGGATTGGACCTTTGCGCAGGTCAAGCGCTACATCGAGGAGCATAACGTTCCCTACAACGAGCTTCTGGACCGCGGCTACAAGTCCATCGGCGACTGGCACTCGACGAGTCCCGTCGGCGCCTCCGAGGACGAGCGCGCCGGCCGCTGGCGCGGCCAGGCTAAGACCGAGTGCGGCATCCACAACAAGAAATCCCGCTACGCCGCCTTCCTCGAGGCCCAGCAGCGGAAACAGGACGAGGAGCAGCAGCAGCAGCAGGACCAACAGAAGCAGCTCACCGCCGCCCTCGAGAAGGTCGAGAGGGAGCAGCAACAGCAAGAGACCCAGCCGTCATGCTGGAGATCCCAAGCTGCGGCGTGAGATGATCTGTAGCAGATCAGCAGTCACGGAGTCAATACTGTGCATATGGCGATGGTGGGGGTCCGGCAGCATTTGTCCATAGACGCCACCTATCTACCCCACCCCCTCCGGAATCGGTGGGCATTCAATGAGTTCAAACGTATAAAGAGGCATGCGGCGGAGTTCAACGGAGTTTCAAGGAGAAAAGATCCCAATACCCGGGAAGCATTTTTTTATATTCATTTAAAGCATGATGGGAACGGGATGGAGCGGGATGAATCGTGGGAATACTTGTTTTATATCATATCATATCATATCAATCATACCAGGGCAGGGTAGGTCAGGTTAGGAGAGGAAGCGTCTTTTGTTTATAGAGATGGCCGCGGCAGATCGTGGATCCCAGATGCGGAAGAAAAGAAGGTATCTGAACATTCAGTTCCTCGATATATCATACCAGAATCCGAATGGATAGATAGATGAATGGATAAATGAAGGAATGAATGAATGCGCACCGTTTTTTATCAAGAATCCGCCAGACAGGTCATCCCCGCAGCCTCGTGGCGGTATTAGCAGTGCAGTGCAGTGATAGTAAGCAAGCAGTCTCCTCGCTGGTAAGACTTTAGGTAGGCTTCGTTTGCCACACTCCTCTTACCCTTTTGTTTATTAACTTCCCCTATCTGCCCACTGACGGACTTGGCCGGCCTGCACGAGTCCTCCCCGTGTCCGCTCCGGATTTAGTTGCGAAACTCAACTCACTCCGCCCCGCCCCATTGGATCCGTTCCCGGGTCCGGGTCTCAGCCATAGAAAAAAAAAACCCCCCCGACATAACGGGCTGCGGGCGGACCTGCGTATGCGCCGGAACTTTCTCATCTCTCGCAGGGCCGGGCTGGGCGGTCTCTCCGTTGGTTGGTTGGCTGCCGGGGGGGGGGGGGATCAAAAGGGGGGAGGGGACGGGAAAATGGACGTCCCGTCCCCGTCGAGTTACATAAGAAACTTGGGCTGCCGTTGCGGGGTTTAGTTATGATTGGTTCTTTAGGTCGCGGCCAGGGCTTTTTGCCTGTGGTTTACTTAGGTAAGTAAGGTAAGAAGAAGATCATTGGATTGCCCCATCGGGCGGCTAAACCAGATACGGTAGCCCTACCTATGCAATAACTGGGCAGCAGCTGCTTCAACAACTTGTCCCGGCCTCTTGCTTTATTTTTGGCAACTTTGGTTTGACGAAGTAACTTATTGATAGATAACTGTATGCTGACATGGATAGGTAGGGGAATGATATGCTACCTATGGAAACAAAAGTACTTGATGAATGTGTAAATAGAGAGAGAGGATCCACGTCGCAGCTAAGCTGTTATCCGTATGGCCTATGCTCAAAGTGCATAGTTCACAGGCCGGGTAGGACAAGCAGCCATGAGCCTACAGCCGACATACCTACCTACCTGTTGACGGGCCTGCATATATCCAAGACAACAATACTATCTCAGGGAGAACATATAGTATATCCTTGCCAGTTATACAGACCCGGCCTTATCATGTCCCTAGCAACTAGCCAGCCGGCCAAACAACTTAGTTTAGTTTCGAAGTCAACAAACACATTTGCTACCTCCTACACAGATCTGATATTATAAAGACGGGGCGGGACACGCGTTAGAAGCTGGGGGAGGGGAATGTCAAGACCAGCGCCGCGGCGCGTCCGCTGCGACGTTGCTCCTCCAACAGCCTCCCCCCCTCCCTTTATCTTCCACCCATCTCGGGTGTATCCTGCTTCAAATGTTGAGCCGCGGGACCAGACAGATACTCTGCTCTGTTGCTCGGGAGCCGGCGTCGACATATAAGTCGAGGGCTTCCTTTGCTGGCTGGTTGGTAAAATATTAAGTACTCCTTGTGGCCCCCTATAAGAAGATAAGGGGGGACTGACTCACTTGTATTATATACCCACTCACCACAGTCTGAAATAGACTGGGCATGCGACGGATGAGGTACGGGAGGGGAGGCACGGGTGGATGTGGCTAGGAACGAATACGTTAACGTACTCGTAAAGACTGAATGGTTGGCCTTGAACGCACGTAACGTGAAAGTTACTTCAAAAATGCATCATATATAAGTCAACCCGTTGCTCTACGTATATACAAAAAAATGGTATCATTGTCCCAAAAAAAATAAAAATATCAGAGCCCCGCGGTATCGGAAAGTAGAGAGCCACCGGATGTATATATACACCATATACATATATATACCGTACTCCCGAACCGAATCTACAAAAAGGACTGAGGAAGGACAAAAAAACAAGGAGACGCCTCTCGCCTGCGCGTCGTAACGCCTTTGCGCCCCCTGATGACTATGATTGATTATATGAAGAGTTGGGGGGGGGGGTTGACACCCCACCTCCTTCCCCTCGGTTTCGGCTTCCGTTGTTCACTTGCGTCGCAGGCCGGGGTATTTCTCCTCGCCGTCGGGCGGGGACATGCCCGTGAACTTCTGGCCCGTCATCTCCCGTATGATGGACGGCGGCATGACGAACTTCACATTATCCTCGAGCTCAATGTTCGCCTCGGGATCCTCCGGTACCGCGTCTACGATGCCGCTGTCGCTGTGGGCGCTGTCATGCGGCGTCGCGGGCTTCTTCTGCGCTGCGCGCTCGCTGAGGGGCCCGGGCATCAGGGTCGAGAGCTCGTGGCTCCCGTCGTCGTCGTCGTTCCCGTTCCCGTTGTTGTTGTTGTGGTTGTTGCTGTTGTGGTTGGTCCGCCCGTAGTTGACGGCCTCCGCGAGGTCCACGCCCTGTTGCCGGAGCGTCGTGATCGCCTTGCGGATCTGCTTCTCGCTGTTCCTCCTCTCGGTCTCCATGCAGGCCCGCACGAAGAGGGTAAAGTGTAGGCCCCTGGAAAAGGACAATAGAAGCCAGTTGACAGTCAGCAAAACGTGCCGCGACACGAGGGGGAAGGGAAAAGGGGGGGAAGAGGTGGGGGGGGGTGCAACATAGTGGTTCGGTCGGTGGAAGTTCTGCACTCACGTTAGGGCTAGTTGGAGAGCCAGGCTGCTTATCCTCAGGCCGATCTGGGTCTCGTTGCTCTGATAGTACGAATATCCCTGAAGGAGAGAGGGGAGTCCTCCGGCCAGGATGCAAAAGAAGATGAGGTTGTCAAGCCATAAGAGGAGGTCCACGGCGACGTGAGCGCCGGGGGGGATTCCGGTGAGACCGGAGCCGGATCTCCGCCTCTTGACGATAATGGTTATGAATTCGGCCACGGCCCATGCACAGGCGAATATGGACTAACGATGGATCCCCAATTGTCAGCTTTGAGCAGGACGAGGATTTATTATGCCCGCCGATATGACGGCAAGCGTGAAAAGGGGGTGGGGGAGGGGGGGGGGGGTGTTCTTACGGGAATCATGACACCGAGTACATTCAAAGAATTGAAAGATCCGGAACCATTTTCCATCAGACCTTCAACGTTCAAAAGAGCGACGCCAATGGCTATGAGAGCGAGGCCGCAGAAGACGGAAATGCTGCGCAGGACGATCTTGATGGTGTCCCATCGCTTCTGGCTCTCGGGCTTCACACGGATGAGGTCCTGCCACTTATCGCGATCGCGCGGGTCGCGGCGGGAGCGCTGCTGCTGCTGCTGCCGTTGTGATGGTGGTGATGATGGCCGCCGTCCGGACCCGGGCGCCGTCGACCGTTCTCCGGCCTCCATGACGGGCGGCGGCACGCACGCGCGCGGGCGCGGTGGGTGGGTTGGTTGGCCGGAGTTTTTTCGCACGAAAGACTGCTGCAGTGCGAGCAATGGCGCTTTATGGTGCTGCTGCTGCTAGGTGATCATTCTCTGAAATCGTTGGGACGCGTTCGCTCGACCTGGTTTTTTTTTCGAGTTCGTTTCGTCGCTTTACCTCCACCCCTTTTGTCTCTTCTTTTTCTCTCTCTTTTTCTCTCAATCCCTTTCCTCTTTTGATGTTTCTAATTCTTGCCCGTCACCCTTTTGCAAACCCTCCTCGTTACTTAATATGCGCTTGTAGTGTTAATTGAATTAGACGCCATTTATTACGATTGATGATAATTGCTGATCTAATGGGTATCGTGATATTTCGTATCGCTGTCTCGTTTGGCGTTTCGGTGTTTTCTTTGCTGGTCGCCTTCTTCTTTCCACCCCCGTTGACCAATTTCGTAAGTTGATAAGATAATGTATGGAAGTTGGGTAAGTAAGCACGGCAATAAGCACTTTTACAACGGTAACGGGAACCGTAATTAATTAATTAATCAATGGCCGGATGACAAGTTAGATGGGCTGACCTTCCAACTCAGGTTGAAACTGCCCCCAAGTGCGCCCCCCAGGTCTCTCTCTCCCTTGCCTATCACACAGCCACATCAGTTTACTTTAAGAAGGCATTCTAGCTAATACAGGTTAGTGTAAACATAAGTAGTACGCCCGAGCAGGTACTCATCGGAGTCTGGGAGTTTAGGAGTGTACTTAGATAAATTCAAGCCTTTTTGATCGGCCATGGCGTTCCTCTTAAGTACGTTTCGCTCCACTTATATGATCCTTCGACCATATGTAATTGTGCATAGTATGTAAGAAAAGGAATTGATTTATAAAATTGACGACATTTATTGCATCACCGGTTTATTCTGGAGAACAGTCTGACAGTCCTCGGATTGTCGGTGTTTGTGTGTTAACGCTGTGCCGTTGCGCTGCTATTTTGTTATTTTAGCTGCTGACTCGGGTAAAGACCTGCAGCCCGTCCATGCCCGTATTCCAGCTGTCATCCACGTGTAACGGGAACATGGGGCTTGGGACGGGCGGGGTTCTACATATGCAAGACAAACTGATAGATACCTGGCTTTGGGAGCAACTTGTTTCAAATGGAATTTCACAAACTTGGTACAGGTATGTAGGTATTGACTAAATTCGATGTTACCGTTAAAGTACCATCCATACCTACCAGCTACCCTGCCCAGCCTGCGTGCCCTGGAGCAAGTGGTCCGTACCGGAGTGTTCCGAAGTACCGAGTGATCGGGCTTAGACGGCGGCAAGCAAACTAACTGTATAAAGGTAAGTTTGTAGGTTTCGGTTTAGCCCGCTCTGTTGGTGACCAATCACAGATCGTACCTGACTAGACCTGCATGACCGCCGTCCGGCCTCTAAATTAAGTCTAATAAGTCTGGCTGGGCCGTTTTTTTCATTAACTTCATACTTTGTTAGGTGCATGACATGACATACCTGGGTAGTACCTAGGTATCAATTTATCACCCCGCGCTTCCGCTTCAATCTTTTGTCCCAGTCTTGACTCTTGAATTCCAAATTCTCGTCAGCTGAGCTTTATAAGGACGCCTAAAGTTTCCAAGTTCTCTTTCTTAAGGCACATCGGTGTTGTTGTGGTCATTCCAATTCTTAATCCTGAAAATTCCCAACGATTGCCGCCCCTTCCCCCTTCAGACTATTAGGTCGTCGATCGTATAGAAAGAAGAAGAGAAAAAAAAACACCACAGTTTTTGCCTTACGGTCACCTTGGGACCACCACGATATCTTCTCTCTCTGCCCCTCTCTGCCCCCACCCACCTCTCCCTCCCTCCCTCTCTCTCTCTACCTTGTTCCAGCCATGGCTGTCGAAGAGTCCTCAATAAAACAGACTTCGAGTCGACCCCAACTCTCCTCTACTATGAGGAGTAGTTCCTATCTCAAAGAGCACCAGCAGTATCGCCCACCGAAGCAATTCGAAGCCCCCTTCGGCATCGACACCGTCGTCGAGGATTTACAAGGCGCCCGCGTCTCTCCTACTAAACCCTTTACCCCTTATAATGGCGTTCCCTCCAAGGACCACCCTCCCCATATCGTCGAAGGCGTTAGTCACGACTTCACACATCCCAACTGCGCCCCGCCTAAGGGTGAGAAGTCTAGTCGACTCATAGCCACGCTGATTTACAAGTCGCGTTCATCCCGTCCTGGGAATTCCCATTCCAATTCCTCCCCGACTCTCGGTGCTTCCGAATCCGACATCCCCGCCAACTTTGCGCCCACCACCGACATCGAGTCCTATCCCCTCGAGCCCCCCGCCGCCGCCGACCCCGAGCCCTTAGATAACCTGTACGGCTCCTACATCTCCCCGTTGTGCATCACCTCCTTTTTACACCTGATGTCCTACTTCCCCTTACCCCCGGGTGACAGCGAGCTGACCTCGTCGCATCGGTGCCTCGACGATCCCGAGCACCCGCGGGTCGTCGAGCTGACTCTGTCCCCCGCCCCGTCTCCGGATTACCTGTCCCTGGCCGACCTCCGGAAACACGAGCTCATCTACCGCTTCGAGAGGGAGTGGAACATCGACGTGATCCTGCAGCCGGACACCCTCTGGCGCCGGTATCCCCGGCTCGTCGTGTTCGACATGGACAGCACCCTGATCACCCAGGAGGTCATCGACCTACTCGCCGCCACCATCACCGACCCGCCCGACCTGGCCGCCCGCGTCGCCGACATCACCCACCGCGCCATGCTAGGCGAGCTGGAGTTCGACGCCGCCTTCCGCGAGCGCGTCTCCCTGCTTAAGGGCCTCCCCGCCACCATCTTCGAGCAGCTACGCCCCGCCCTCGACGTGACCCCGGGCGTGCCTCAGCTCCTGCGCGCCCTGCGCCGCCTCGGCGTCCGCACCGCCGTGCTCTCCGGCGGCTTCCTGCCGCTGACGCGCTGGCTCGCCGACGAGCTCGGCATCGACCACGCCCACGCGAACGAGGTCGTCGTCGACCCGACCTCCGGCCGCCTCACCGGCGACGTCCAGGGCACCATCGTGGGCCGCGAGCGCAAGCGCGACTTGCTCGTGCAGATCGCCGCGCAGGAGGGCGTGCCTCTCAAGCAGGCCGTCGCGGTCGGCGACGGCGCCAACGACCTCCTCATGCTCGCTACCGCCGGCCTCGGCGTCGCCTGGAACGCCAAGCCCCGCGTCCAGATGGAGGCCGGCGCCCGTCTCAACGGTGACTCCCTTCTCGATCTGCTTTACCTGTTCGGTTTCACGCGCGAGGACGTCGACTCGCTCATCTCGTGAGGCGGGTGGCCGGGGAACGTAAGATGCTAGAGGGCCGAGAAGCGGATAGGGGTAGTTATAGTTATCGACGAGGTCGTCGTCGCTTAGCAGTGGGGCTGCTCTGCTCTACTGGGTGCTGTGCTATTATGTTGCGGTTTCCATTTCTCGGCCCGAGTCGGGTCGGTTCAGGTCTGGTCCGGGTCACGGAAGGGGAAAGGGGAGGGGGATCCTCTAGGAAATTGCGTGAGCTGCTTCACTGGACTGGATTGGATTTTTCATGATCACCCCCCCTTTTTTTAATTCTTTTCATCTTATATACTATATATAGTATATCACGAGCACGAGGAACGGACGGGACATGATTATGATAACGACGATGGCACGGAGAGGCAGACAGGCAGGCAGACAGACAGACAAACTACGGCGCGGAAGAATGCGCACCGCACGCCGTACGCACGTACGCAAGTCGTGGACACGAGAAATGGAGGGTTTTCCCATGTACCTCAACTCTAGGACGCTCATGCGTAACATACATCCATACAAACATATATATATACTGCAAACCTCGTCCCGTTACCTATCGAACACAACCGGATCCGAAAAGAAAAAAAAAAGAACAAACGAAAAGCTTTTTTTTATCCTCTTGCTCGTAGACGTGGACCGGGGGGGGGGGCGTGTATATGCCAGTTAGTGTTTCTATATACCCATCAACCCCCTCCCGGGCTCTTAACCTCGCCATATGGAAGGATGAACGGCGGGGACGATGTCGGTGGTGCTAGGCTGGTCTACCCCTCGCGTTCTATCCATCTATCTATAGGGAAGAGACCGGTCACACACTTCCACGCCGGCTTTCCCCCGTTCCAAATTTCCCGACCCCGACCGCGGCCCCCGGAGATACGACGGCAGTGATCGCTTGTGTGGTTAATTATTAAAACCGGTCGTAATGAGCGAAGAGGTGGTGGCCCTGGTCTACGACGGAGGTTACTGGGTGGGTTTATTGATGGTTATCCCTGCTGGCTGCTTGTAGCTTGTAGGTAGCCAGTATTCGTCTGCTTGCCCACTTACCTAGATGTCTACAAAAGCTAGAAGGAATCTCAATTATCTCTTTCTCTCTCTGCCTTCTGTGAACTAGCGATGATACTGGCCTTGCTTTACGGAGACAAGGGAGGGGGCGGGGACGGAGGGGTGGGGGGGTGGTGATGAATGGGCGAATATGATATATATATACCAGTGCAGTGTCCGATTTCACACGAGGGAAGAAAACCTGATTACCGTCATCCCCTAACCTGACACCAAGTCTACGCTATATATACTTTATACAAGAAAATCAGGGTGACAAACTGACGGATCGAGAGACAAGATAAAAGAAGAGTTCAGTGAGGGGAAAGGGTTGGGGGGTTTGGCGGGGGGAGTTTCATGGCGAAGACGAAACACACCCCGTCCGTCCATCCATTGGGTGTCCCGGTCCAACATCTACATCTGGGGTTGACGGAAGGAAAACTCCGACGAGTACTGAAAACCGAACGTCGGCAGAAGGCCGCGATGCTGTTCTCTCATCGCCTTTTTGACCGACATCTTGGTGTGTCCGGTGTGACCCCCCAGCTGCCTCTTTGAAATGGAGGTCCCTATGGTCGAGAGAGGTTTCCCAATGGCGTCGTTCGGTGGAGAATAATGAGGTCCACGGACCACACGCACTTGCCCTCCCTCCGTCCCCTCACCCTTCCGAGTCGGCGACAATCACAAGCCGGAGCGGTAATTCGTCGTGATTTAGAACAGCAGTTCCTGTTTCCTTGACGAGAAGATGAAGGCTCGTTCGCGAGAAGAAGGAGGATACCCCCCCTGAATGTTCCCATACATATATGACACAACTTCGACATCTCTTGTCCACGGTCTCGATATGTGTGTGTCAGGCCACCAGAAATGCCCGTGGAGTAGAGGTTCCTCAGCGTAAATGTCCAGGGCGAAATGTCCATGCCCGTTGTGAGCTGTCTGAACCTCCTGAGGAAGGACACACAGTATGGCGGCGCTCCGTCCCTCTCAACGTACCGTAGGTGTCCCGTCGCGGACCCGATAAGTGCACAGCTCGCCGGCGCACCAGACGTTTCTCCGTTCGGTGGACTTGCTTTCGGAGGCTCATGGGGGTCCAGCAGGAATCGGATCATCGTCCCATACATACCATCTCGTGCGCCGCCATAGTCGCGGAGCAAGCACTCCCTGTCTTGGTCCGTGATAGCCGAGAAAGGCATGGATGTGTAACGAAGCAAGCAAGCAAGCCCATCCCCATGAAGCCGGGAGATAGGAAGAGCTACTTTTCCCACCACTACCACCCCTTCATTCTTTCTGCCCAGGCTATCTGTCTGTACGTCCGTCAGGAACCCCTCAAGTATGCCGAGGCCGAGTTGGGTCTACAAGTCTCTGGCGACGGACGTGAAGGACGGGGAGGTTCGGTACGTCCCCCCCCCCGAGGCTTACTACTACTAGGTGTGGAATATGAGATAGATGTATATGTGTGTGTGTTAAGCAAGTTCACGCGAAGCATGTATCCAGAAAGACCGTTTATCCAGCTGGAGGCCGCCCGGGAAAGAAGGGGGGGGGGGGGTTGAATGAGATCTCATTAGAAGCTGTCTACCTACCTATCTACCTACCTCCCTTTTAGGCCCCGTCACTTGTGCCGAGTTGGGGGTGGGTGGTAGAGTCGAGTCGAGTCGAGTTGAGTAGTGGTCTGTGTATGAACATGAGGAGAGATACTGCTGCATATTTGACTACTTATCTATGGTCCCGGTCTCTACGAAGTGATGCCTAATACAATGAGTCAGTCGTACTCGAAGATGTAGATTGAATGAATACCTACCATACTGTTAAAGTAGGTAAGATCAAGCCTTTAAACACAACACTACTGTACCGTATACTTGTTAAACATATGTTCCCCCTGCGACTGCGTTTACGATTAGCATGTTTCCGCATCTCAGTGCTAAAAAGAGGAATTATAAAATGAAAAGTTTTTATAAAAAACAATAAGATGAAACTAAGACAGAAGAAGAAATAAAAAAGAAAACGGGAAAAAGGGGGGACGGGAGGGAAAGGAAAAAAAAAAGAAAAAAGAAAGAAACGCCCGGACTTGGAATCGAACCAAGACTTCCCGAATACCTATGGCACGTTCCACCCCCTCTTTTATCAGGGGATGAGGCCCAGCTTGACCTGACGTGCTTACCATTACACTACCCAGGCTTTTTTTGTTTGTTGGGAAATCGGCTTCTTATTGGCACCTATATGGGCAAGGCAAACCCGAAAAAGCATACCTATGTTACGAAGGCAGGAGGGGTAGCTTAGCTGCCCTACCTAGGTAGGTATTGTAAGTTACCTAGCTGCCTATGTACCTACTTAGGTTGGTTGGTATTGAATATCGTCCTCCTGTATATCTTCGAGAGGATGTAAACGACGTATATATATATGGCAACAAAGTACGACACGATCGACCGCCGGTATCTATATACGATGTAGGCAAGGCCATCTCCGGGGGGGGGGGGCGAAAATGTACTTCACAGCCGACAACCAACGCCCTCTTTGGACGGTAGCGCGCGGGGGAAAGGGGGGGGGACAAGCAGGTAGGTAGGTAGAAAGAATTGTTGTTTTTTTGGTCAACGATATGATGGTCGTGTTTCGGGTTTATGTACAAAAAAAAAGGGCAGAAGGATCGGCTGGGGAGGACATTGGACGAGGGGTTTTCCCTTGCTCCCCCACCCCCCCTTTTCTCGCCATTCCCACCTCTCCCTTCCCCCGAGAGAGGCTTATCCACCCACCACTATGCAAAGTCAACGAAGACACCACCTCGTTATGAAAGAACGCCCCGACTGCTCCCCCTTCCCCCCCTTCTCTAACACGATGCAACACATAGATGATAAGGTAAAGCACACAAGACAGACCAGACCAGACCAGACCAGACCAGACCAGACCAGATCAGAAGAGGTCATATCGGATTCTAGTAGCCATCCTTGCCCCACTTGTTGTACTGGTCGTGCAGCCTCTTGGGCAGGTTCACGTTGGGAACGACGACGACGTTGACGGCGCTGGGGGCGTCCTTGGGGGACTGGGTCGGGTCGCCGCCCGGGTGGTACCGGTACTTGCCGTCGACGACGCCGGCCTCCCAGGGCATGCCGGAGCTCGCGACGCCGACGGGGGACTCGGAGCTCGCGCCGGTGGGGGATCGGCCTTTTGGAGACTTATTAGCGGGGAGGTTCTTCCGGCTGGAGGGAAGGGGAGGGGGGGGGGAGTGGGAGGACGAACCGAAGTATAGGCCGGCACCGCCGAGGGCCAGGACCATGACGCCTCCTAGGATCTATGACATATGACGCAACTAGTCAGTTTCTATCCGGAGAGACGGAGTGATGATATGATGATGTCCTCTTCTCGTCTGCGGCATCTAATGGCAACCCGTGTATCAGGTCGGCTCCGGGCTTCCTCCTAGGCCGCCGACGACACCTGGTAGATGTGTTTCTGGGGTGGGTGGACATGGACATGGACATGGACGCACCATCAACTCGGGATTGCGCTTGGTCTCCTGCTTCAGGGCCGGGTCGCTGGAGAGGCGACGGAGGGAGGTGGTGAAGGCTCTGCGGGCGATCAGGGAGGCCATGGCGGGCGATATGGTGTAAATCTAGTTATATGTTGGATTGTTTTGGTTTATGGCGGTTGTTGAGCTGTGTGGGATACTCGGATTTGTCTCGTCGCGATGTCGGGGGGGAGGCTGTCTTTTTTTTCGTTATGGTGGTAATGTGATGAGTTAATTGTATGGACCGAAAGCTTTCAAGGTTGTTCGGTTCGGCCTTTGATAGAGGAGCTCTGACCACCACCCGGGAAGGCAAAGCCTGGGAAGTCATCAGTATTTTGATTGGTCAATCCGGCCCATGATGGTTCGATTAATGGCATCATGCTTTTAAGTAGAGAGTACTGCTTAATTACATATGTAGTTAGCGGTGGTGGTGGTGGCGTAACTGGCTGGGCTGTCTGACATCTGGTGTCACTACCTGTGTCACTACTTGTGTTAGTGGTTTGGTAGTGCTGATGTTGGTGTGTGACGAGCAGGACGAGAATATCGAAGAACCAAGAAGAACAGTGGGGGCTCGGCGGACAGAACCAACCATCTCCCGTGGTACCTCCCAGGCATGCCAGGCGCGCCAGGCATGTACTCTACGAAATGCATCTTCATGCATTAGACGTCCCATCTACCCGCCTGCCGTGCTCACATTGCTGCAGAAAAAATAGAGTGAAAAGAGTAAGCGAGTAGTTAAGTGTGATATTGACTACTGTGACATTTGATAGTAATTTCTAAAAGAGGATTGAATACCAACCACCTTGACCACTCAGCTTTATGTCTCTAAATATATGGAGGTACGTGAAGCCGGGATAGGCTGTATGTACTAGGTGGGGTGGCTTAGAAGAATTGTGGCTGGCTTAGTGACAGAAATGGCAGGAATGGCAGAGATGACGGCCCTTATTAGCAGCCCTGGAGAGGTGTGGTTGGTTAGGTAGGTACCTGAATACATACCCGAACAACCTGAATAATACGGAATAATACGTGACCTAAAATGATCGGTAATCTCAAGAACCAGCCCTGGAGGGCTCCTAGACCCCAAGCCGCCCATAATTAACTTGTACCTAGTGTAGAGTAGGTAACCCCCTGGCCCCTTATTGACCTGAGCAGGGAATAAAGTGAATACTCCATCACTCACTCACTCACTCACTCACTCACTTGCCCTGCCCAGCCCAGCCCCGGAAGAGTTCCTGCATCATCACATCACCCACACCTGCAGTAGAGGTTCCCAGGTTATGCCATCACATCCTCCCCGAGGTCCTTGAGCGCTGCCCGCTGCGCTTGCGCCAACCAACCATTCTCCTCCCCCCCTTCTATCTGTCTCTCCCCTCCCGGAGGTTTTCCATAATAATATCTCGATTCGATCTGGTAAATCTACGAGAGAAATCCACGACGACTAGACGAGGAATCCACCGCGCGACGAACGAACGAACGCACGCCAAAATAACGAAACATCGAAGATCATGTCCAGTCCGACCAAACGCCCTGCTGTGCAGAGACCAACAACAACAACGATTATTGAACCCGAATACTTGGGTTAATAATACCCAACCTCTCACTCACTCACACCCCCTCACTCTCTGTTTCAGCCTTTTTTTTCTATTCTTGTCGCTCCCTTTTGAACTATATCGTATTGCTTCGCATCGTCTCTCCTTAAAACCCCCCTTTACCGCTGTCCTTGCCGCCCTTGCCGCCCTTCACGTACTCGCTTTCGACAATCCTCCCTCTCCTTATCTCTGAGGATCTATCTGGAGGATCTATTTTATCGCACTCATTCATTCGTCTTCCTCGCCCTCTCCAAACACCTCTTCAAACACTCTTCAAACACCTTCCATCATGGCGAACAACCGACCGAGTCCCAACTCGTCTCCCGACGATTATCAGTTTCCCGGCCCCAGGTTTCCTGCCGGTCCTCCTAGTATCATCTCATCTCGCATGACCGACATCGCATCCGAAGACGGTGATGGTGCTGGTGATGGTTATGGCGCTAGTAACGGTCATGGTAGCGCACAGGAATCCGGGAATCAACGTGCCAGCGGCCTGTACGACCCAGCCGCTTCCCGGCGAAGGAGCGCCATCGCCAACGATTCGAGACCCGGCACCGCGAGAACCGGCATATCCTCTTCGCGCGGCGGCGCATGGTCAAACCGAAATTCTTTTCGAAAGGGATACCAGAGATCCAGCTTAGTGGGCCGTAACAACAGTATCTCAGGTTCCTCTGCCCGGCCGCCGAGTTCTGCGAGTCGCAGTCATGTACCTTCTTTGACGCAAAATGCCTTCTTCCATCCTATGAGTTCACAAAAGCTACAAGCCCAAAGAGGTGCCTCTCGTCCTCCGACTGCCGGCCAAAATGGTCAAAATCGTGGGAGTTTCCAGGATTTTCAGGAAGATGTTACCACGCCGGATACTCCCGAAGCTCCCGAGGACGGCAAGATTGTCGTTGCACAGCAGTCGCCCTCAAGTCCCACAGGATCCAATACCAATCCCAATCCTATTGCTCAGCTTACCCGACAGCTGACTGATGGCGACGGCGGCCGTCTTCCCCCCTCCCGCGGAACCGAGATGACCGATCACGATCACGAGCATTATGACCATGTCACCTCCGACACGAGCCCGACCCAGGGTCACTATCCCGCCGGTAGTCTCAGCGAGAGTGTGCGCCCCTTACAGCGCAAGAAGGCCGATGACATGGATCTACGTGTCGATGTTGATAGGACCAAGGTCTATAACAAGCATCTCACCAATCAAGCCACCCCTAGCAAATCACCACACTCCTTCAGGTCCAACTTCTTGATGCCCGGCGCAAACGACAGGTCGGCCACTTCCCACAGCATGCGCGGCGTAGAAAAACTCTCTT
This sequence comes from Eutypella sp. D-1, assembly GCA_023313575.1. Taxonomy (NCBI): domain Eukaryota; kingdom Fungi; phylum Ascomycota; class Sordariomycetes; order Xylariales; family Diatrypaceae; genus Eutypella; species Eutypella sp. D-1. The sequence goes on from JAJTTP010000020.1 coordinate 772,071, forward strand.
CCAACGCTTCCTCGCCCCCCTATACCCCTACCGAACCCAACTCTGCTGCCACCTCCAAGGCCAAGGGCGTACAGGAGACGTCGACTGCCTACACTATCGGCAAGAATTTCGAGTATTTCGAGGGAAACACCATATTCTGCCTGGGCGGCCGGTTACAGAATACCCGTTCTCGTCCCATCAACATCGCCACGGGTTGCTTGGTGGTCCTACCCGGTATCTTGTTCTTCGCATTTTCCGCATCATATTTATGGCATAATGTATCACCTGCGATACCCATCATCTTTGCCTATCTTTTTTACATTTGCGTATCGTCCTTTGTTCGCGCCTCCGGCACGGACCCCGGCGTAAGTAGCTGTCCCCTCCCTTTGCTGTCCCCATCTGGTCGATCTGATCCCTAATATCCGTATCCCCGTATCTAGATATTACCGCGCAATCTCCACCAATTCCCCCCGCCCGGTGAGAACGAGGACCCTTTGCGCCTAGCTCCCCCCACCATAGAGTGGACGATGATAAAGTCAGCCGAGTCGAGCACGGCCGCCATGGAAGTCCCTTCCAAGTACTGCAAGACGTGCAACCTCTGGCGCCCGCCCCGCGCCCACCACTGCCGCGTCTGCGACAACTGCGTCGAGACCCAGGACCACCACTGCGTCTGGGTCAACAACTGCGTCGGCCGCCGGAACTACCGGTACTTCTTCACCTTCGTGACGTCCGCCACCCTGCTCTCCGTGTACCTGATCGGCGCGTCGCTGGGGCAGCTCGCCGCCTACAAGAGCAAGGAGGGCGTGTCCTTCAGCGACGCCATCGACCACTTCCGCGTCCCCTTCGCCATGGTCGTCTACGGCTTCCTGGCCTTCCTGTACCCGGCCGCCCTGATGACCTACCACGTGTACCTGATGGCCCGCGGCGAGACCACCCGCGAATTCCTCAACTCCCACAAGTTCCTCAAGAAGGACCGCTACCGCGCCTTCACCCAGGCCAGCATCCTCAAGAACTGGGTCGTCGTCCTCTGTCGCCCCCGCCCCCCGACTTACTACCGCTTCAAGAACCGCTACGAGGACGGCGACCAGCGCTTCGGCGACCGCCGCGCCCCGCGCCGTGGTGTGGGCATGGGTATGGGTATCCTCCCTAAACCCGGCACCGGTCAGGACATGGAGATGCAGGCTGTACGGCCTGTGGGTGGTGATGGTGGTGGTGGTGGCGGAGCGGGGTTTCAGGGCCCGACCGTCATTAATAACGAGAACGAGAACGGCAACGACAATGGCATGAACGAAGACTCTCAGACACAGCAGCAGCAGCAGCAGCAGCAGCCGCCACCGCCTCGGTGATAAACAGACGGTACCCCCCCCCCTCCCTTGGGGCAGGCCCGCCGCCGTTGCGAGAGAAAAAAAGAGAGGGGGGAGGAGCGAATTTAATAGTGGCATATTCTTTTTTTTTATTTTCCTTTTTTTCCGTTTCGTATCGTGTCGCCCGAGCCCCGCGAAATGCCCAATTAATATGTAGTAGTAGCGTGTTCTTACTTACTTTTTTTTTGTATCTATTTTGTGTCTATGTATCTGATTGACGTGACTGCCCTGACTGATGGACCGACTATAAATATGCGTTATGTAGTAAGACTGCGGTGCGGTGCAGTGCGTTGTGATGTGATGTGATGTTAGACTCTTCTCCTCCCCCCCCCTGCTTCCCTTCGAGCAGAAGGGAAAGAAAGTGAGTGAAGACGAGGAGAGCAGGCTCTTTCATGTTCCTATCTGAAAGAAAGGGGGTGGGTGTGTTGTGGTGCGCTGTGATAGGGTAAGGGGTTAGACCTCGATATTGGTTGATTCTCGTCTCCCTATCAGTTTATCCCTCCTCTACTCCCTCTTACAACCCCCCTCCCCTATTCTGTGTACCAAACCCGGACCAAACCAACTCTAACGCTATCCAGCCAACCAACAAAGGTCAGTCTTATTTAGAAGGTCGGAGAAGCCGACGTTGCTTTTTAGGGATATATGATCTAGGGATATCTCATCTCAAGCTATCCATCTCCTCCTTTACTACTCCTTCACGTCCTACTCCTCCTCCTCCTACTCCTCCTCCTCCTACTCCTCCTCCTCCTACTCCTCCTCCTCTACCCCATCTCTTTTCTTGATCTAGAACTACGTGGATTGCGGTGATGTCTATGTAACTACTACCGTAGCAGATCAGAGGGCTTCTTCACCCTCTACCACCCTACTACGTTTACGGCGATGCTTTCATTTCCATTGATAACCCGTTCTTGACGCATCTCGTTGTGGCAAGTGCCCACCCATCCACCACCTTCCCTTTCCATTTACTTTGAAACCGTGTGTAGAACACCTCTTTCTCGCCTAGAGAACCCATCTGTCGGGGCAGGGAGGGAGGCTACGTATATATGCCCTTCTCTGTTGTTGTGTTCAGCCAGCCTGAGCGGGGAATGGGTATCTCAAACCTTACCTTGTGGCTGGAAACCCGAAAGCTCCTTTCTGTCTGTCTGTCTGTCTGTCTGTCTGTTCGGTAGGTACACAACACCGCACATGTACTAGTGGGGGAGAGGAGGGGGGCATCCCACCTACAGTTCCTCGGCCCCAGCTCTTACATCGCTGTCCTTACTTTGCTTTACTTACCTAGTATGTTGGGTAAATTCACCCACCTACTTACTTAACTTCTGTATAATCCACGTTCATAGCGTCATAATGAGACACAGAGAGACATCCTCAAGGATAATCGTGCAGAGATCGAGTGGCTCGCCTCGCAAGCCGACGCGGACGACCCAGTGGTACCTACCTAGGAGGGGGAGAGAATAAACGGCGTAGATCCATATATTGAGATAAGCCAGGGGAGGAAGGATGACATTATTTGTAATGGTGACGTGCAGTGAAGATGAGCGGGGAAGAAATGGCTTTTTCTCTATTCAACCAACGGCCGTGGGCACACAACAAAAAACAAAACAAACCGCCCTCCCGGTGCCCCCCCCCCCTTTTAGAAAAAGGCGTCGTCGCTATATATAATGAGTTGATCCCCCCCCGCGACCCCTTTTCCCTCTTCTGATACGGTAGCCCATCCGTATAGACAGCCTGCCTTGCCTTCGTTCCTTTCCCTGATGTACACCCCACCCCAGCTCAACCCCTATTCGTAGTATGTATAGTACAGCAGCTAATTTTTTCTTTTTTTAACTCTTCTCTCTCTTTCTTTTCACTTGCGTGGGTAATTTAACTGGGAGTATTGGAGACCGTGGATGTGAAAAAGCTCAAGTGGACCTGAGCCGGTGGATGGTAATATTGTGACGGGTCGGACCTCGTAGGTGATGAAAGAAAGAATGGATGGATCAATCCCATCTGCTAGGCTATTAGCAACCGCCGTGATATCATGCATGTATGGATGGGCTGGTCTAGTTCAGAGGGTATGGCGATATACTCACCCCGTATCCTTCTGCCTCGCTATCCCGCCCGAGTGACCTTTCTCCTTACCCTGGGCGCGGAACCGGAGTTAGCAGTGCAGTCAGCTATACAGGGCCCCCGGGTGACGGGTGCCCACCCTCCGATCAGGTAGTAGGACTTACCGATATGCCGCCCTCCACTACTAACCGATCTAGCTGGTAGAACTGGCTGACGATCGTTTGGCGCTGTGTGGAACCCCGCTGTTAGCTTGTTCCTTGATATATTCATCCCCGAACAGCCCTCGCCCGATCCGGATGTAAGATACGCCCACCGGCCGCCGGCTCCGCGCCCCCCTTAAAGATCATCTCCTTCTCCGCGCGGAGGGGCGCACCGAACAAGGGGTCAGGGATCGCACAGCCATCAAGTTCGGGTTCGGGCTCGGGACATCAGGGGACAACGACAACGACATCGTCACAAGGGCGCAACAAAATCCCTTCCCCTTCCTTACCTTCATCATCTGCAACTCCTTAAGCCCCTTCTGCAGGAGATCCTGGACCTGTCTCGGGTCCTCGACGGCCTTGTTGTCCCGGAAGGCGTCCCGCGTCCGCCGCTTCGCGTACTCCCGGAAGTTGTACGACTGGAAGCCCTCGCCCGCTCGTAATAATTGCCGATACTGCGTGCAGTGGGTGGTGAGGGGGTTCTGGTTAGCGGAATGGCTTTTTTTTTGGTCGTAGTACTGGGAGAACATGTAGGTGTATGTGCATGTATGTATGTGTTCGGGTGGGCATGTGCATGGGCACGGGCTAGCTGGCTCTTGGGAGTGCGCGCGCGCATACACGTGCATATATATATATATATGCGCAACTCCCGCACACCAAGCAGCCTATACTCGCAACCCGCCACCCGCCCGCACGCTCGGGGCGAGCCATAGACGGGTTCTCCCAGAACCCCGGACGAAGATGCGCTCGGCGCGGCGCAATGGGCGGATATATAGATAGATATAACCACAGATGGAGGGGCTGAATGGGAGGGGGGAGGGGTGGAGAGAGAGGAGGCGAAGCACTCACCAGCGATCGGGCCTGCTGTGGTAGGTCGCCCTTGAGGGCCGAGACGATGGACATGGTTGCTGGATGGGACGGAATATGGGATATTTCGGTTCGGTATGAAGGGGATCGGGATCGGGGTCGGGTTTCGTATTTGGTGTTGCGATTCGAAGAATTGTTCGTGCCGTGTTGTATGGTATCTACACGGTGGTGGGATGCGACAAGCTGGATTATAGAGGGGTATGAGTGGTATAGAATGAAGAAGAAGAAGAAAAAAAAGGTTCGTGATAGGTAATTGCGACGTAGTTAGGTGCGTATGCTTATGTACCTAGGTATGCAGCATTAACATACAAAAAAAAAGGGTTGATGATGATGATGCAACCAATGGTAAATTCCGAGATCGCGATTATCGGGTTTTAGGCCGTTGATTTGATAAATAAAATGCAATGCACCTTAGCTGATAGGAGGGGTGGAATTGATAGGCAGATATGATAGGAGGGAGGGGCGATTAAAAAAAAAGAAAAAAGAAAAAAATGACGGTCCTATACTCCGTACTTACAAATAACTAGGAGGTTCGGTTATAAGCACATCGGCCCCGAGACCCTCCTCCCGACGGAAGGACGGCAAATCAGGGTTACAACTCGGCCGTATCCTTCCTCCGTAAGAGTATACAATCAGATGTGTAGCAGCACATACACAAATATACGAATCCCTCTTATTGAATAGGCAATTACTATTAGGCTAGGCTAGGCTTCTTTCTTCTACACACCAGGTCGTAGTTTCTGTTTCTGTTTCTTCTTCTTTTGTGTGTCTCGACCCCGTGCTATAACGAGATAGCGGCCCCCGATTGCTGCTGATACTCCCGCAGGGCATCGTCCAGCGTGATCAGGTGCTCCTCTATCTTCCGGGCCCGATACTGCGTCCTGTCCTCGTCCGCGTATTCCAGCAGGGCCTCGTCGTCGTCGTTGGCACCGACGGCGACCTCACTGCCGCCGCCGCCGCCGCGTGCCTTCTCTCTCCTACCCGGGAGGTGCACGCCGTCGCGGTGGTGCTGGAAGTTGGCGTCGTAGCAGCGCGCGGAGCAGAACACGGATCCGGACGCCTGCTTCAGGCTCAGCACGCATTCGCGGCAGAACACCGCCGCGCTACCGCTGCTGCTGCTGCTCCCCGTCCCGTCCATCTCCACGTCCTCGTCGTCCAGGCTCGCGCAGTTCCCGCCCGCGCCGCAGCCGTGCGCCTCCTTGCCGTGCGATTCCTGACACCCGGGGGGTTAGCATTGGGGCTAGTAGTGTATTTTGGCTACAAGGCAGTAGAGCAAGTAGAGTAGACATGGGGTAGGTAGGTAGGTACATACGTAGTTGTTTTCGTAGCACTTCCGCGAGCAGTACGCGACAGGCGCGCAGTCGAGGCCGTACTGCTCGTGCAGAAGCTGGCACAGCGGACAGGCGAGGAAGTTCTGGGGATCGAGGGTCTCCGCGCAGGCGGAGCACGGCGGGAGGGGGAGGTGGTTGTGGTCGCGCGGGTGCTGCTGCTGATCCACGGCGGAAGAAGCGGCGGCCGCCGCGGCCTTATCTTGGCGCGCCTTCTGCTTCTTGGCCAGGCTCAGCTCGTGCGCCGTCTTGGCCCGCTTAAGCTCCTCGAACTTCTGCTGCAAGCCTTGCTTCCGCTTCCGCTCCTCCTCCGCCGACTGCCGGTCTCGCAGCATCGCGCTCACTACGTCCGCGATCGCGACCCCCTGCCGCATCATCTCGATGTACTTCTTGTACGTGTCGCCGCCGCTGCCGCCGCCGCGCTGCGGGTCGTGGCCGGGCTGGAAAAAGGTGTCGATGTAGACTTCGCTCCGCGCCTGCGGCGACTTCGCGTCTTTCAACCGATCGATGAAGCCGTCTAGGGCCGCCTGGTCGGGTGGCGGCGCGTCGTGGTCGGCGACGATGCCTCGGAGCTGCGAGGCGAGCTCGTCGACGGGCAGGTCGGCGCTGTCGTTCAGCTTCTGCTGCAGCAGTCTCGTCTTGGACGGGGACAGGGCGGCGGCGGCGGCGGTGGGCAGACCGATGTTCTTGACGCGGTCGCGGTACCACACCTCCTTCTCGTGGTAGATGCGCCGCTCGATGGTCTCGAAGTCGAGCCCGCGCCCGCGCGCCTTGGAGAACATCATGTCGAGCTCCTGCAGGAACTGGCGCCGCCCCGTGAACCACTCCTTGCGCCGGCTGCCCAGGTACCGGTCCCGCATGCGGTTTAGGTACAGGTTCCAGCACTCGGTGCACTGCGCGACGTGCGGCTTGCCGTGCTTGTTCGCGCACCCGGCCTTGATTTCATCCAGGTCGGCCACGCAGGACTGCTGCTCCCGCCGGAGGTTAAGCAGTTCGTCCCACGGCTCTAACATGGTGGGAAGGAAAGTCCACAACACCAGTAGATAGATAGACCCTTATTAAAATGCCGGCTGCTCCAATAGTCGGACACCCTCACCCTCTAGGCCCGTACGCAAGGTGCTTTCTCTCTCCTTGATATATGCGCTGTCTATTTCTTGAAGTACGGGCCCCGTGATTGGTGAGCGGGAAGTAAGTAAGTCAGGTGTTCGGATGGAAAATGTCAAAATTAGTACACCGTAAAGTGAAACCCCCAGTATCTGCTCTAAATTATATATATGATTTGGTAGGTAGTATATAGAATTGGTGCGAATACCTCCTGGGCAAGGCTATAGATAGTACTCAGATTTGATATTTTTGAATTAAGTTAGATAGATGGCCGTAACTTTTGTGATCTCGAGAGAGTTTGGTATGTCTGTAGAATATTCAAGTTCCTAAGTTCAAAGCCCCAAGGTAAGGTCGCGCGCATACTGTAAGTACCGGGATACCTTGGCCGGACGGACCCTCCAACATCTTACATTAGCGCTCACCCTTGCAGGTTAGGTATTTAGGTAGTTTAGAACTGGCCCGAGCTCCACAGTATCTGATATCTATGTAAATTCGGCAGGGGCCAGGCGCGCGCAGCGCAGGCCGAGTCGCTATGAAGTATGTAGGAAAGCACCGCCGGCTGCAGCATTGAGAACCTCCCCCCGACTCTTCTTCAACAATTGCAACCTTGAACCTTTTTTTATATAAAAACTTGCAGACAGCGCTTTTCACTTTCCCCATCTGAGCGCGCAAATCGAAAAGGCAACAGTTTCTCTCTCTCTCTCTCTCTCTCTCTCTCTCTCTCTCTCTCTCTCTCTCTCGATTCATACAGGTTAGGAATTCATATCCAGAGAGAACGATGGTAAGTCATCCACACGATCCTCTTCCCCTACCTCCCCCATCCACTTCCATGACAGGAACAACAACAACAAAGCAAACAACCCAACCCAACTAATCCCCCCCTCTATAGGCGGACAAACTACGCACGCAACAAGAACTCGAGCGTCTACAAGCGAAGTACGTGGGCACAGGACACCCAGACACGACGTCGTGGGAGTGGCGGACGAACATCGCGCGGGACACGTATAGCGGGCTTGTGGGCCACCCCCCACAACTCGCCTACGTCTCCCTCGCCCTCAACGAGCCCGCTGCTAAAGTCCGCGCCGACCTTATTCGTAAGATCGTTCAGCCCTGCGGTCCCCCGCCCCCGCGCGAGGGCGATGAGCCTGTTGTTGGTGCTGGTGGTGGGGGGAAGAATGGTGCGTAGGGTTAGAGGGGGGTGGTTTGGATGCTGCGGGATGGGATGGCGCGAGAGATGTCTGCGCAGATGGCCTGCTAGGTTAGGTTGCTGGGAAACCCAGCGCTATACGGTGTAAGGAGTTATGGGTGTACATCTATTTTATTTCTTTGGCCATGGGCAATGAGCGATTGCTACGAAAGGCGAACTGAACTCCTCGACCCCGAAACGGCATGACGGGCGATTTTTACATGGAAAGATGGGAAGACACGCGGTTTCTGTTGGGGCGGGAGGGGGTTCGAATGTGGTATCTCGCATCCAAGACACGGCTGCGTGCGTGTTGTGAGAGAGGTACGGTAATGTCTATTCTATGAGCAGTGTGTCGAAGGGGGACATCAAGATCAAGACACAAGGGAAGGAAGCCACAATCAGTTCAAATACAGCAGAATGAATCTTCGCCGGTTCTCTAGGAAATACATATGGAAGAATATCCCCCGCCGGCCGAAACCAAACACAAGCAAACCAAGCCAAACCAAAACCAGACCAGCCAACTCCCGCATCTAAAGTCATAAGATCCGTTCGTCTCAACTTAATTCATCCCACGCCCCACGCCAGTACGCCGTCTTTCATCACTATTATTATTATTATCATCATCATCATTAATTATTCTTCAATAACCGTGTCTTCCGCCTGCGCGTGTTGCTCCTGTTCCTGCGCGGTCTCCTGAAGCCCGAGGCTCTTCTGCAGCTTCTTGTGGAAGTCGTCGGGCAGGTCGCCCCAGACCTCGGTGACGAAGGCGGCGATGCTCTGGGGCGGGATCTCGACGCGGGCGCGCGAGCCGACGCACCAGGTGACAGTGTCCTCGTCGCCGCCGTCGGACTTCTCGACCACCTTGTCGAGGTACGCCTGCCGCACCAGCCGCTGCAGCACGTTGTCCGTCTTGTCCATGGGCAGGTTCTGCCCCGCGTTCATCCGCCCCAGGTGCCGCCGCAGCTTCATGTCGCTCAGCTCCCCGCCGCTCAGCACGATCAGCGATACCACCATCGTGTAGAACCCCACGTAGGCCGCCTCGTCCTGCGAGCTCGGGACCCGCGCCGGGCCGATGATGGTGTGCGTTTTGTATTCTGGGGGTAGGATGGACACGAGGATGTACTGTCGTGAGGATTGGGAGCTCTGGGAGGTTGCTTTTCTGGCGGACGCCTCTGTTGTTGGAAGTATAAGTTAGCGGGGAGGGATGAATGCAAAAACCAAAAAAAAAAAGGGGGGGGGGGGCTGTTATATTATCTTACTCTGCTTCTCCTTGAGCGTGCGCTTCTCCCTAACGGGCAGCTCAGCCATTTCCATGCCGAAGACCTGACGCAGCTGGGTCTGGGCGCCGTCGAACACGGCCCTGAATAACCTAGGGTTGTTTCCCAGGACTAACGAAACACAAACACAATGTGTTAGCCATTGTTCCTTACCATACCAAATAGATAAGACCTTCCGGCGCGCATCATATCTCGCTGCCCCCCCCCCCTCCCCTCCCCTCCTCACTCACCTTTATCGCGTATGCCGTCTCGTTTGATGGGTATCCTGGCGTACTCGCAGGCCAGGGCATAGCGCACGAGCTTGACGACTAGCTGCTCGGCAGTGCCGTCGGCGTGGGCAGAGCGGTCCATGTCGACGTCCTCGTCCTCGTCCTCCTGTTGCGACATGTCGTCGTCGTTGTCTTCATCGTCTTCTAGATCCCGGTCTCGACGGGATTGGCGCCGTCGCTGGGATCGAGCGTCCTCGTGGTCCTCGTGGTCATTGTTGGCGGCGGCGGCGGTGCGCCGGCGTCTTTGGGTTTGGGGAGGCATGGGTGTCTGGGGGTGTCTGGAGGGGATTGTGTGAGTGAATGAAGTCCCTAATGTGTATGAAGGGTAACTAACTACCTAGGTATATGGATCGTCTGGGGAGGTAAGTGGGGGAGAGAACTCTACATAGTCTACGTAGTAGGGCCCGGACTGTAGATAATGTTATGCTTAGGTAGATAATGTTATCCGTACTACCTAAGTACCTGCATCAGAGATATCTATAGGTACGCATACATGCGCATGTACAGCAAGACGCGTTCCTTTCCCGTTTAGAGAATTAATTGATGCAGCCAAGCGCGTCTTTGCAGCTGTAGGGGCAGGACCCACTTCGACCCAGCCAAGATGCCAAGCAAACTAATTGAAAAATTGTATTATGTCATCATGAGCTATGTGGATAAAAGAGGAATTAATAACTGGAGCTTAGGTTATCAGATACAGCAGATAACAATTTTTTTCTTTTTTCTTTTGCCTTAACAAAAAAAAAAAGATAAAAGCTCGGCGCGCAATAGTTAGTTATAGTTATCTCGATAAATAAATGATAAGGGAAGTGGGAGGAAAAGTATAGGAGAGAAGGACCCTTGAATAGCTTCAGATCGACAATTAACAATCGACAATACCATGCGATACAGATGCGATTGATGTCTTTTTTTTCCTACCTCCACCTCTACCTGACTGTGGAGGACGAGTCTTTCTTTTATTTCAATTAAATTAGCCATTGATTCACCTCCTTTGCTAGAATAAAAGAAAGGGAAAAAATCGTACTTCATGTTTGCTCGTAACCTCCCCTCCACCTCCGTCTGCCTCAGATGTAGATTGCGCCTCCAGCTCTCCGGCCAGATTGTGCGGTCCCTCCCCGTCATAACCGCAACCACCGCGCCCAGGAGGCATCGCTTCATACCGAGCGCCCTCGAATCCCAGGATCTGCGCGGTATACGGGGTGTACGATGCTTTGCGACGGGTCCAGGCTTGGCCGAGGAGCCGGCGCCCCCACCTCACAATGACGAGGGGGGGCAACATCAGCGCCAACACCAGCACGAGCACCAGCAGCCCCAACAAGAAGAGTCCAGGGAAGAAGACGTCCGAGAACAGGAGCCACTTCCGCAGGAGCAGGAGCAGATTGCAGAAGAACAATCCTTGGAGGAGCAGTTTTCACGAGAACGATCTTCACAGCAAGAACAGCGGAGTTTTGAGGAGCAATTCCAAGAAGAACAATACCCAGAAACCCTGTCTTTCGAGGAGAAAATTCATAGCAAATTACTTCCAGAGCGATCTTCCACAAACCAGGATGAAGAATGGGGAGATGGCCCAGAAGAGCAAGACCAACGCCATACTAGACAGCAAGATGGTGAATTCCACTTCTCCAAACATGCGACTCGGGGTAGGAGGAGGCAGAATTGGCACAGACCCCGAGGCGACAGACTCTGGGACGACAGATTCCGGGACGCCAGATTCCGGGACGACAGACCCCGAGACCACGGTGAACCCCCCTTTCGAATCAGGCGAACCACCCGTCCGTCGTTCCTTGAAAGGGTAAAGAAACACAGGTCCGGTAACCGTATCCTCACCCCGGCTGCCGAAAGTTTAGGTACAGATGTGCTGGGCAAGCCCGCCCACGCCATTGTCCTGAAAGAAGGCATATATGAGAGGAGGAAGTTCGAGTCCCTGGTGCTGGAAAGCGATCACAAACCGGCCGGCGACATGGCCGCCATGCTTGAAACCCAGCGCCAGCCTGCCACCATTGATGAGGCCATCGCCAATATTAATGAGCTCCGGCCTGTCAGGGACAGGTATCTGCCCGAGAAGGAGTTCAGAAAGCTCCAGGAAATCCTGACAGAGGGCTTCCTAGTTACCCAGCTCGATGCCTACATACAGAATTACAACACACTCAATCAAGCTGAGTCCAACGAGGATCCGGACGCCACCGAGGAGGAACGACAGGACAGCCCTGCGGCTCCATTCAAATGGATCACGAGCGTGAGCCCCTGGGAACCTCTGCCCGATGACCTCAGCGACCCAGAATCCACACCGCGTCTCGTCGCTGGCTATCTACCACCTTCGGCTGAACCGAAGGACAAGCTCGTCATGCGTGTGCTGCGTGAATGCTGGCAACTCTCCATTCAAGAACTCAACACGGGTATAGGGGAGACCCAGGTCGAGCTCGATCCCTACGCCTTCACCCTCTTGATGCGTAAGCACCTCTTTCTACCCTCTAGACAAGTCCTCATCCATAGTTCTATTTTACTAATATCGGTGACTCTTTCATCCTAGGCGGAACCCAACGATTTATACATGTGATTACCGACATCTGGCTCGGTCCAGGCGAGAGGATCGAGGCCTTCCAGGATCAGCACATGCTGCGAATCGTTACGACGAGACCGAAGGCCGAGGTGGTGCTCAAGGACCTGCAGGTAACCCTTGAACGGGTTAATTCCAAGATGGTACCTTTGAACATTATCAGCCCCGAGCCGATAGACGACGCTCTGCTGGAAGAAGTCGGTCGTATCACCTCCACCTACATCACCAGAAGCTCTACGTCTAGACGAGTATGTCTACCTATATCCACCACCCCCCTGCCCCGAGTGAATCCTCTACGTTACTAACTAAACTCCTGCCTGCGCAGATTGAAGTGGCCTGGATTGACGTAAAGAACCGCGACGGCTGCGGCCTCGAAGATAAGCGCCACATCGTGACCCGACTCCTCCGCACCGCCCTTACGCCTCCCAAAACGCCGACCGCCCTGTACGCCGAGACATCCACGGACCAGACGGACGGCTCGTTCATCGTCGACAAGACAAACAGGGAGAAGTGGTCTTGGAAGGATAAGCTGGGCGTATGGGGCCGCTACGTCCGCCCGGTATCCCGGGACGTCGAGGGTCAACATTCCGAATCCGGTGTCCAGACCAAAAACAGTAAAATCGAGAGTTCCCCGCCGTTGCAGAAACTTCCACTCCCGGTCGTCCCCAGCCCGGTCAGTGGCCCGGAGGACAGCAAGCCGCCCGTCTACGAAGACGAGCCCGATGCACCGCCACCGCTCCCCGTCGAGTGGTCCCGGACCGTCGAGACGACAACGAGGGCGTCCTTCGGCCACGTGCTACATTCGCAATGGCCCACGCCCCCACCCACTTCGCTACCGGACCTCCTCGCCACCAACCCCCCGCACATCTTCTCCCCCGTGACGCCGCACCCGCTGCAACTCGCGAGCCTCGAACCACCCAAGGACGACGACGACCCGGACGCTCCACCACCAGTCAAGCCCAAGACCACGATCGTGATCCGGTTCTGGCCGAGCCCCAATCCGCTCGCTCGTATGCCGGCGGACCCCAAGTTCGTCGTGCCCGCCACCAAGAAGAGGGGGAGGGCGCCCAAGAACCCCACCAGAAGGACCATCGATGCCCAGTGGTACAAGGAGCACGTCCTGGGGCTCGACGCGGACGACGACGGTTGGGACGCGGATGTCGACGTCGACGTTGACGCCGACAACGTGGTTACGGACCCGTCGGTGTTGGCGCCGGCGCTCGAGTTACGCCTCGCCGCCTCGGACACCGAGATTCTCGGCGTCGAGAGCCTGCGCGCCGTCCTGCGCACGGGAACCTCCGACGTCATGCTGCCCTCCTCGGCCGTGGACCTGCGCTTCGCGCAAACCCAACACGTCTCCCTCGTTCCCTCCCCTCCCGTGACCCCCACCTTCACCACCGACGAGGATCTCCGCCACGTCGCCGCCGACGCCCTGGCCAACTGGCAGCCCATCTCCGACTTCCTGTCGAACGCGCGCCTGGACCTCGCGCACGGGAAGCTGGAAGTGCCCCCGCGGCAGAAATTCCCCGTCCCGCGCCGTCTCTTCGCTCCCCTGCCCACCCCCTCCCCCTCATCAGAAGAAGGGGAAGAACCCGCTAAGCCCAAGAGGAAGGGCAGACCCCCCAAGACGAAGACTCGCGACGGCGACGAGCTCCTCAGCACGAGCTACTCCTTCGTCGGGCTCGAGGTACACCGGTCCGCGTCGATTCCGTACGCTGACGCCGTCGGCAGCAACAACGGCAACGGCGTGAGATTAACGTACACAGCCGTGGAGGCGGGCCAGGGCGGCGGTCGCCGCGCCGAGGTTAGTCTCGAGCCCGTCGCCGTCGCCGTCGAGCAGCAGGGGCGGCATCCCGCAGACCAGAATAGCGCAGACGACGTCTCTGCTACTGCTGCTTCCTCACCCGCTGAGGTCGGGAAAGAAAATCAAAGCGAAAGTGCAAGCGCAGAAAAAGAAAGTACAGAAGAAGAAGAAAGCGCGCAAGAATCCCTCGAACGCGACTTCCTCGCCTCCTGCTACCGCTTCGCCCGCACCGAGACCCTCTGGTCCGGAAACCCCGCCGATCGGCAGCGGAAGTCTGAGGATTCTGAGTAAGCAAAGGTGCGTTAGGGTGTGATATAGGGATAGAGAACAGAGCGAGATATCTGTGTTCTCCTCCCCGCTTGTACGACGATGAGGAGGTATACGTTTAGTGTGGGAGAGGTTGGGGGGGGGGGGGTTGAACAAGAAGAGTTGAAGAAAACGGGAAAGCGAAGAGGAAAAGGAAAAGGAAAGGGTCGACTAGATGTAAAATACAAACTTGTACTATAGTTACTCCACGATGCTGGTGGCGTGTAACGAGATTCATTCGTAACATCATTGTGCTAAGGCCATTGGCGGTATATTGGATCACGATGACTAGTCTCTAGCTCGGCAGGTTTCCACTACAGCGAGGAAGGAGTAGACAACCACAGCAATACATGTCAGTTACAAGCAGAATTATGCCACAGGGAATCACGGCAATCACATAGCAAGAGAGATTCATCTTGATCATCACGGTCTATTGGCTCTATTTCCTTGCAACGGGCACCAATGAGAAGATTTCATCGTAGAAAAGCCCATAACATAAACCCTTCCTTTTTTTCCTCTCATATGGCCCTCCGAAGTCATACGTCCAGCAGATCGTGCAAATACAAAGGAAACCGTAGGCGCATGGTCATGTCATAAGAAAATTGCTGCAAGGTTGGTACAAGAAGTTATTAGGGTATAACTTATTTCTTGGCAGCCTTGGCAGCGGACTTGGTGACCTTGCCAGCATCCTTCTTCTTCTCGACGGCCTTGATGACACCGACGGCGACGGTCTGTCGCATGTCACGGACGGCGAAACGACCCAGGGGAGGGTAGTCAGTGAAGGCCTCCACGCACATGGGCTTGGAGGGAACCATCTTGACGATGGCGGCGTCACCAGACTTGATGAACTTGGGGTTGGTCTCAACAGCCTTACCGGTACGGCGGTCGATCTTCTCGAGGATCTCGGAGAACTTGCAGGCAATGTGCGCGGTGTGGCAGTCGAGGACGGGGGCGTAACCGGCACCGACCTGACCAGGGTGGTTGAGGACAATGACCTGGGCAGTGAAGTGCTCGCAGCCGTACGGCGGGTCGTTCTTGGAGTCACCAGCGACATTGCCACGACGGATCTCCTTGACGGAGACGTTCTTCACGTTGAAACCAACGTTGTCACCGGGAAGACCCTCCTTGAGCTGCTCGTGGTGCATCTCGACGGACTTGACTTCAGTGGTGACACCAGCGGGGGCGAAGGTGACGACCATACCGGGCTTCAGGACACCAGTCTCGATACGGCCGACGGGCACAGTGCCAATACCGCCAATCTTGTAGACATCCTGGAGGGGAAGACGGAGGGGCTTATCGGTAGGACGGACGGGGGTGGCAATGGCGTCGATGGCCTCGAGGAGGGTCTTGCCGGTAGCCTTGCCGCCACCCTTGGTCTCCTTCTCCCAGCCCTTGTACCAGGGGGCGTTGGCGGTGGGCTCCAACATGTTGTCACCGTGGAAACCGGAGATGGGGACGAACGGGACCTGCTTGGGGTTGTAGCCGACCTTCTTGATGAAGGAAGAGGTCTCCTTGATGATTTCCTGGTAACGGGCCTCGGACCAGTTGGTAGTGTCCATCTTGTTGATAGCAACGATGAGCTGCTTGACACCAAGGGTGTAGGCGAGCAGAGCGTGCTCACGGGTCTGGCCATCCTTGGAGATACCAGCCTCGAACTCACCAGTACCGGAGGCAATGATGAGAATAGCGCAGTCGGCCTGCGAGGTACCAGTAATCATGTTCTTGATGAAGTCACGGTGACCGGGAGCATCTGTAGAAGCAAATTATCAGCACTATGATCAGAAATGGACGTGGAGATTCGTGCGTGGTGACGGGAGATGCAGGTGAACATACCAATAACGGTGACATAGTACTTGGGAGTCTCAAACTTCCACAGGGCAATGTCGATAGTGATACCACGCTCACGCTCGGCCTTGAGCTTGTCAAGAACCCAGGCGTACTTGAAGGAACCCTTACCGAGCTCAGCGGCTTCCTGTAGAAAGAGTTAGTAAACTCATCCCGAACAATATGCCCATATTTACATGGCAACATGGCTTGGTGGGGTTGGTGTCCAATAGTGGGGGCGGAGATATTGACAAGGGTTTTGCTTTTTTTTGGCTGATAGAAAGCCCCACTGAAAAAATTTCGAGGGGCAATCTGACGCATCAACTGGGCGGGGGAGGGGTAGCGACAGACAGGGAAAAAAGAAGTTAAGGTAGTGGGAACAAAATCAAAAATCATTGAGCGCAGCAACAGGTTTACAATCAGAGTAGATAGGCAAGGAGATGTGTAACGTGTAAAGTGTTGATAGATTGTAATGCAACTTGTGGGTGAAAAAATTTTCCCATGTTCTAAATGAAATACTCGTGTCGCGGGATTGAACTGACCTTCTCGAACTTCTCGATGGTTCGGTAGAGAAATGTTAGCTGGTATGCGTGTTAATTATGGTAACGATGGATGACTTATCTGGTCAATACCACCGCACTTGTAGATCAAGTGACCGGTGGTGGTCGACTGTAAAGGCAAAGAGTTAGTATATGGATGAGTCTCTGCTATAAAATCCTTATCTTGAAAAGTTTTTGGGGGGCTTGCTTACCTTGCCAGAGTCGACGTGGCCGATGACGACCAGGTTGATGTGAACCTTCTCCTCCTTACTAGAATGGTTGTCAGTTAAGAACAGCGACGATGATGAAGGCTCAGATAGATCATGGAAGGAATAACATACCCCATGTTGGCTGTGGAAAAAGTCTGTTGTTGAAAAAGGTTCGGGTATTGGACGAAGTCGAAAGGAAAATTAGAATGGAACTGTAAGAAGTTGATGGGCGAGTCAGTCAGTCGGTTTATGTGAAAAGATCCCAAGAGGAAGATGAAGATGAAGAGATGAACGTGATCTTCTTCTTCTTCTGATGATGATGATGATGATTATGATGATGGGATTAGAAGAAGAGAAGAGGGTATAAGGGTATGGGAAGTAAACTTACAAATTCACAGGAGCAGGTGCTGTGCTTGATCTGCGGTATGTGAGGACGACTTCTAAGTTCAAGAAAAAAAGAAGTGTAAGAGTTGAGGTCCGTCAAGTTTTTGAATCCGGGCAGAAGCGGGGTCGTTGCCCTTAGGAAAAGTGAATATTTATTTGTGGGTGCATAATAATTGGGTCCCGACCACTAGCTGATGTCCATTTATGCCCGGGTGGGGCCATTCACGGATAATGGACTATCATCGATGGATATGGAGGTACACATCTAACGAATAACATCTACGGAAGTACTATACCTACATACCCTATTTGCTACCCTATTGTGGGCAACTGCCTGGGTGCTTTTCACACCAATGGCTTGAAATTAATTATATGCAGTAAGTGGCAACATTAGATACCTGGGTAGGTAGGGTAGGTACCTGCCCGATCCAACTACCAACCTACCCGTAGACCTTTTCACCTACATGTACGAAACGGCATTGAATGCTGAATACATCTCTAGTAAGTCTGTTTGTTCCTCTCTTTACGGCTAGACACGCGATGTTTGAACATAGCAGCAGTAATCCTCCAACATCACATGCCGGGCTGCAGTTCCCATATAAGGGG
Source organism: Eutypella sp. D-1 (assembly GCA_023313575.1). NCBI lineage: Eukaryota > Fungi > Ascomycota > Sordariomycetes > Xylariales > Diatrypaceae > Eutypella > Eutypella sp. D-1. The sequence goes on from JAJTTP010000020.1 coordinate 789,917, forward strand.
GTACTTCCTCTAAACTCTATCGTATTGATCTGATGTATTTTCCCTATTGTATGGTGTATGGTACTTGGTATTGGATAAGATAAACAGCGGGCTATCAGACAAAAACAATCTTGGAAAGTACTCTCCTCATTTAAAGTTCGGTGGTTCGGTGGTACCTAGGAAAATGCAATAGGGCTAGTCAAGTCTAGCCGGCAAATGTAGTCAAGTACCATCATACGTTCCAAGATGAGGAACGAGGCGGGATAGAATATACCAACTGGAATATGTAGGTACCTTATGTATATAACGAGGAGACGAGTCTACCAGTAGGAGAGAAAAAAAAAAATCTTTTTGCCCCTCAGCCCCTCTCCTCCGTCTTAGCTCCCTCCAACCCTCCAGCCCTCGACCTTTTTCCTTTGCCCCTCCCAGGAGCTAAGGATCTACACAGCTACATGTATTCCTCAGGCTATCTAGGCCTTTCCAGTCGCCTTCAATGGCAGGACTGCTCGCGGCATGAGTCATAAAGGTATTGTGTTATGGGTCCATACCCTATACACGCTTTAACACTGTACGACGATAACGACGACAACGACGACGACCACGAAGACATTATTATGTATACATTTTGGTTTGGATTTATTTATGTACAGTATCTAGGATGGAATGCCTCGTGATGCCCAACCAGACTTGGACACCCAAATATACACCCATGTACCGATGTACTTGGTCGTTATCTCTCACCTGCACAGGTGGTAAGTACCCCTCCCTACGTCACTTAATTGGCCCCACAAGACCAATTTCCCCTTCAAGACAATCGACAGGCGAGTAAGCAAAACCACACTGGGAAAAGAAAGAAAAATTGAGAAGCTGCCCGATATAAACATTGACTACTCTGACCGGGCGACATCTCTCCTTTACTTGGAAGCCAAAAAAAAAAAGGCGCCTATACCAAAGAAAAATGCAAGCCGTGCAGGGGGGGTCCCCGGAAACCTCCCCTTAATACACCCTTGTCTTCCAAGGTTGTCATATAACCTTGAATAACCCGTAGGTGCATACATATATGCGCGCGTAAGTAGTCTGGGCTTTTGGAGGGGACTCGCAAACAAATTTCGGTCGTTCTTTTCCCTGCCTTTGCCCACCTCTAGACCTACCTAGTTATACCAACCTGATTTACCCTGCCTTCTTTTCCTGCTCTAGTCGGTTTGATAGACGCGCACTTGTCCCATATACGAGCTGCGTGATTGGTTGGCATGATAGTAGGCCAGGTAGGTAGGCACAGTACTTAGGCTAGCTATCTGAACGACGAACGACGACGACAGTGACGGCGACCCGTGCTGCTATGCGCGTATCAATCCTGCCGCCTCGGTACCTATTGTTGTTGTGGTTTGGCTCCTTTTTTTTTTCGTCGTTAGCGCCCGGTTCAGTGCATAATTCAACGGGAAAGATTTTTCCTTCTTCCCCTTCTCGCCTCTAGCCTGCCCGCCTGCCCGTCTGCCTACCAACCCCCACAGGCGAAATCACTTAAATAGTAGGTAGGTAGGTAGGTATTGTAAGTGTAGGCTAGGTACTTAAGTAGGTTGGCAGGGTAGGCATTATTGACAAAAAGAATTTGCATACCACAAACGACTTGACTTGGCCTACTCTCCTTATCTAAAGTACCTATACAGTACAATCCACATCACACCGACGATTTCCTATTATGTACCTAGCATCATGTCTGTAGTGCGGGATACTTGGGGGGGGGGGGGTGCTCTGATGGGTAGGCAAGCTTTGCTTGGACCAAAGGGAAGAAGAAAAAAGTAGCGCTACGAACCCAACTAACCTATCTGCCCAATCTATATGTATCCTGTCCCGACGGTGCGGCATCCTCTCGGGCTGACTGGAACTATGGCACGGCTAAGCGCCGCCTACGCCGTCTAGACGTCGTCGCCATGTTGAAGATGCTGGTATATCGCCCATTGTAGACTTCATGACGAGGCCTAGGATGTCTGTGACAGGCCCGGCTACCTCTCGAAGCACGTGTGGATATCACATACATATTTACATTCGACTCGGCAGGCGTCACTGTAAACAAAGTCGATGTTGTATTTGTACCCCAAAAAGGTTTTTGAATCAATTTCTATAAGCTCTAATCCATCCATGAAACAATGAGACAAGCAGGCACGGGGGGTATCTTCGCGAGAGAACATAAAACATTCGCACTGAAGTCATTCGAGTAAAGGATCGAAAAAGAAACAGCCGTCCTAATCCCCCTTAATCCTGAGTACCAAGCCCAGTGAGTGATACCAGAGTGCAAACGAGCTATGTCGTGACGAGGAACGTGGGGAGCCGAAACTCTACTCGACGAGTAGGTTGTTGGTGACATTGCCTTCTTCATCTACGTCGTTTTCTTCTCGGTACGGGTTTCTCCCAGCCCTCCTAACAGTTTCCTGTTCCTTGGGGCCCAGCCGAACTAGGTCGAAGCACGCGGGGAGCGGCAGGTCGCTGGATAGGAAATGGACCTTGAGATTGCGCGCCCGGTCGCGCACCGCCTGCTGATTCCGATCGTTCTCGAACTGCCCGTGGTTGGCGATCTCGGCCCACGAACATCGATGTTCCGCGATGAGATCAATCAGATGCAGCGATTCTTCGTTCGTCCATTTCGCACGAACCTGCCGGGGCTTCGTGTAGCTCAATTCCCGTCTGAGATTTCGAGCAGCCTGAGTCAGACTTGTAAAGTCATACTCCTGGACACCCTCGGCCCCAGACATGCTTGATGGGGGCCGCCTTTGCTGTTCTCGCATGGGTTGCCTAGGGCTTGCAAGAGCCCGCGATATTCTTGGGCGTTTAGGAAAGGCACCGGAAGAATCCCTATCTATCGGGTCTATCGGGCTAACCCTATTGACTAAACGATCGTTCACCTCAAAATCATCATCCTCGTTGTCGTCGTCACTAATATTAGCCGGGCGCTTCGATGAGCCCTTTTGGGTTCCGGCAGGGCGTGGTTGAGAAGCTGTCCTTGAGTTCGGAGACAGGGAGGGCCCGGGCGAGTCTCGCTGGTCAAGGGAGTTCAGAGCTTGACTCGAGCCGGGAATGCGTGTTCTCTCTTGAACCTCTGAGGCCGTTGGTTTACCCTTCGCGGCTGGCTGGGACGGCTGCTTCAAGCCTCGCCTTACATCGGCCAGTGTGACCGAACCATCCAACAAACTGCCACTAGACAAAAAGCGTCAGTATTGTGCGCGACTAAAAGAAGTATATCGAATGGCTTACCTGGGACCCTTAAGTGCTGGTATATGGATAGCTTCGGGCTCAGATTCCGAGTCGGAATCTGAACTGGCTGGTGGATCCTCCGCAGGATCAACGAAAAGCGACTCGGATTCTTGCCGAGCAGGTTGGCTGCGCTGACTATTGGAAGCGGCCGGCTCGCCGGTCAGTCTACCCAAATTTTCCAAAGCCAAGGCTTCCAGATCACTCATTACTCTCTCCTCTGAGCAACGGCCATCTACATAAGCTATGATCTTGGACATGTCTCCTTGAGTCATGTTCAGTTCTAATTCTTTCAGAAGATCTCGATAAGTTCCAGCAAGCACGTTATGCTCGTTGATATTGATGCCGGCAAGTTGCCTGTAAGTCCCACTCTCTGGGGTCTGCCGCGCATCAGACGAGGACGCGTTGTCATCCTCGTAGAAGAGGCTTGCTAGTGTCTGGGCTGGCTGCCTATCAGAAGGAGTCGCGAGGGCGCCGACAAGACAACGACACCGCACGCGAAAGGCTAAATTGAATAGGTCCTCGAATTCATTTTGGAAATCGTGTTCGGATTCGTATGGAGGGTCGTATAGAGTAGAAAATGCGCTGTTGTCGAGTTCTTGTAAAAGTGGAAGCGCACTCTTCTTGCCTTGTTTGATATCAAGCATGTCCATCAGCAGAGTCACGAGATTGGCAGAACGAATTGCTTTCCATGCGTTGTCTCGCAGTTGTAGGTCATCGCTGCTAATCGAACTTAGACTGCTCTCATCGAACTTGACGTAACGAGTACCCTTGTCGGAAAATGCGCTTCGTAAGGCATTGTAGGGTAATAGCGTCCACTCCAGATTCATCCTATCTTGAACTGATGGAACGCCGTCCTTCACGGATCTTAAAAGGGAATGTATTTCCCCGCAGAGTGCCATGAACTTGGGGACTGCAACTTGTACAAATGCATGCATCCTGGCTTCTTTCTCTTCAGCTGATTCAATGCTGTGGTCCATCTCAGCAGGTGATTCTGCATCTTCGGGCGGCACAAGTTCAGCTGCTGGGGGAAGACCTAAAGAACAGGTCAGTCAGACAGTGTGGTCAAACCTAACCGGAGTACATCAACCCACGATTTGTGGGAGGTGCCTTAGGCGACTCCTCAGGCGACGACTCCTCGGCACCTTCCTCGATCGCTTTCTGGAGCTCTCGCTCAGCTTCACCCTGAGACTCAAAGCTGGCTTCGTTGCCCGTGATAACACTCGTTCTTCGACGATGCTGGCGCTCCTTGCCTTGCTGGGCTGTTTCTCTCGAAGAGCTTGCCTCCATAGGATCGCTATTAATAGCGGATGCGCCACTACGCGTAACCATTCTTAACGGCGGCTGAGTTTGCGATATCTCCTTCGGTTCTGTAGCTGCTGCATTACGTCGCGCGTTTCGCCTGGTCTGCCTGGCAGGGGCCTGAGACTCAGGCTCAACCGAGGACCGCGTTGTAAGACGCGTACGACGGCCCGACATGGGTGTATAGTGCTTATCTTTTTAATTGCACCAAACGGCGATACCGCGATATGTAAAAATGAGGCTATTGAATCAAAAACAACGATAGATCTTCAACGATAGATCTTCGTAAAATGATATATTACTGCCTTGGTAAGGTTTGTGGTAGCCTGATTCAACGCAGGTAGTAATAACCTAGGTAGGGTTTAGGGTTAGGAGAGGGTTAGGAGAGGGTTAGGAGATAATATGAAGGTTTCCGGTATATCCTCTGTTTACCTATACCTTCTTTTACAAGGATAGCATGCTGGCTACCTAGGTAGGTATGTACATAGGCAGCTGCAAATAAGCGAGGATACCCGTGGACTTGGCTAGAATAGCCCGAATATTATTGGCCGGGTTTAATGAGTGGGTCCACATACCTAACACCATCGTACCTTCTAAGATATCAGGGGCAAGCTTGGATAATCTGCAACTTGGAGCGGCGTCTGCACAGATGCAGGTAACATTTGTACTTCGAAAACATAGGATGAATATGAGCTCATGAATATATATCTAATACCTAATAGATTAAACGAGTATCTGAACATGTCCGAGGAAACGAGTGAACCTCGGCCAGAACTTCTTTTTTACTTCTTCGGGCGATTTTCCCGACATCCCAGCCTAGGAAGTTCAATGTACCTTTCTATGCCTTTCGTCTGCGTGGCCTGAACTTTGCCGCTGTCAAACGAGAGACATACGTAGGTATTCCAGGGGCATGAGCAAGCTCTGTGAGCCCGCCAGTATCGTTCTGGGTGCTACTTCAATTGAATGACGGTCCCTTCGGCCATGGATTGCTGGCCGATCCCATAGCGCCCCGTTCGAAGGCTCCAGTAGAGATTCCCAGTGCAGTTGAACCTGCACGTGTCGATCAACGAGCGCAGGGTGGCCGAGGTGGCTTCGTCGTCGATGTACTTCTCCAGCAACTTCTCGGCTGTGCGGTCGAACGCTTGGATCTCCTTTTGGACCATGCCGACTACTTTGGCCACCACTATGTCCATATCCCCGTAGTGGTGGTAAAGGATCGGAACTAGACTGTCCACCGTTTTCTGGGCCTGTATGCGTGTCAGCGATCCGACTGCCTGCTGAGCTTTGTGTAGGAAAGGAGTTCTCACCACTTCTTTCTTGATGGAGAGAAGATCGTTCACGCTTCTGTTGTCAGCACACCGTTTGGACAGGAGTGCCTTAAGGAACTTACACCCAAATGATAATGTTCGTTTGGTCCCATAGGACCCTTATGTCTGGATCGTTGAGAACATGGATAGGCACACATTTTCCATGAGCATACCTATTTCCTTTTAGCACATGGTCTCCCAGCTCTTTCCGAGCCCGACTTACTCCATAAAGAAGCATGTGACGCCGACGGCGCTCGTGCCCTGCCGACAGTTTATATATTCGGCCAGGGTAGGTAGGTTAGGGCTGAGTCGGCGTCTTTGCTCCAGCTCGCTCGTCTGGAAAAAGAAGTCGAGCTCCTTAAAGAGGACCTCCCTATGCTCTGTCGTGCCCGCCATTAGTCGACACCCTTGAGAGTAGGACTTTCTTGCTCTTACCGATCGAGTAAAAGTCACAGACGGCATCACCGATGACCTTGAAGAAAGCAATTATCTTGTTGGCTGGGACAGGTACTTCTTCAGTCGACAGGCCAAGGCAGTATTTGACGTATCTGGCCGTTTCTTCGCGGTATCCCTGTGCGGCCGCAAAGTCGCCCGACAGGGCGCCGACCTCTGCGTCGATTTCTACCACCGGGTTAGGACTAGATGCGGTAAAGACCTTGCCTCACTCACCATCGTCCCAAAGGAAGAGCTACATCAACCATTAGCTTCATATAACAGCATTGTGCTGCTACACAAGAGCGACTTACCCAAATCGTGACACATATAAGGATGTGAGAAGCTTCCAGGGAAGCCATGGGCCAAAAAGTCGCGCTGAACAACGCGAAATCGGCCTTGCGGAGCTTTTCGAGCTCATCTACTGACTTTGCGGCCCTGTGAATAACTTAGCATTCCCCCAGTTACTCTGCAGCTCTCTTGAGGATCTGGCTAACTCACTCCTGGAGTCTCGCAGGCACAAGGGACCGCAGCTCATCGAGGGTCGGGTTCACCGCCTGGGGCCACTCCTTGAAGACCTCCTGGAGATCCGGGATCCGGAGGACCTGTCCTTTGAGGTGCCCGAGCAGCTCCGCGCGCGCTGGGGAATCTAGCATGGCGACGATTTCTAGGAAACTAGGTAACTCTAATACAACTCAATGGAAGGTTGGATTTCTTGGGCTAAGGAGAGTCTTGCGCTTTGGTGCAGAAGCTTCATAGGTCCTAGGAGCCGTTGATCGAGTCCTTTATATCCTCAGCCTGACGACGCGCTCCGATCTAGGCTATCAAGAGAAGGGCATTGCAAGACGTGTCATATCGAAGCCCAAGTCCCATCAGCCCTCCTTCTCGTCGTCGATCTCGATAACCTGATGTCAGACGATGACCGATTGGAAGCTGTACGACATGACGGGTTTGATGGCGAATGAGTAACCGCAAGGCGGATCGTTCGTGTTGGGTGTTGAAGCATGCTGTCCTGGATTACAAGGACCGTGATGGTAGAGCAAACGACTGCCAGAAAACGACCTCCAGTGGACTAGGAGAGTTGTACAAAGCTTATGAGATAAACCTTCTTTCCAAATGACCAGGTCACAACCTTCGCCGTCCAGATTGTGCTTATCGTCAATTGAAGGAGTCGGGATGAAAAAAGCGAACACCCACTGCTTCATCCCCCCCCCCCTCCTCCCCACCCCCGCGGGGAGAAATCCTGATTCCATCTCCTCGCTGTGGCCTTGGATAACTGTGTTGGTTGATGTATCAGATTGTGGCCGATAAGCTGGACTAGCATCACGAGGGCCTTGCTTACCTCCCAACGTCACTCATATACCGACTTTAGAACTCGGTGGAATAACGGATGTGCGGTGGAAGCTCCGTCGCTGACAGGACAAATCCGCATGCACGCCACGATCGCGGGTTAGGTAAGTTAGGGAAATGACGCTTCGTACGTAACACAAAACGGCCTTGCACCTCCGCTGGCGTTATCGGTTGACGAGACCGAAGTGTAGCCGTTACAATATCTTACCTAGCTGACACATATATATACAGGGGATCACGTGAGCTTTGTGGCCGATTGTTGCTTGGGCTTCGCTGACAACTCGCACAACGCCTCCCCCACCCCCTTATACACACGCCCCCAATGCTCCTGCACAGCTAATCGCTGCACCGATATTTCCGAGTCCGTGCATGCTATATTATTATGACGAAGTGACGATTTCCCGCGAAGACCACCTGCAAGCCGTATTCCCCTACGCCGGTCTGCGCTCCGATCAGCAAGCACAAGCCCCGGCTTGGCAAGCTGACTTAGTGGACGAAGTTATATGCCTACCCAGGCTACTGTAATTCTTACAGTAACTACTAAGGATTCGTAGGAAAAGAATTTGCTCAACTGAATGGTGTAAGGAATACGAGTGACAATGTCAGCGATTCCGCTGACAGTGAGTTCCTAGTAATAGAAGCAAGGCATCACTTGATAGCGGCCGGGAAGATGAACGGCGAACCCCACTCCGGGGTGCGGAGGACCCACCGAACCGTTTAGTTTCCTGGCGGCCCGAGGGCAAAGTCGGTCGTCGGTGGGTCGGGTTACATTGCCTACAGAGGTGACATGTGCGTGTGCTACACAGGCTGAGACGCGACGTCTCGTAAATTCGGGAGGAGGGGAGGGTGTGGTACCCGTAGCGGACACGGATTTAGAGATGCTATGCTATGTCGTCTGCGAAGGCTTGTAGTTTTTGCTTAGCTGACGCATGCACTGACGCATTGAAATGCGTGGACATCAAATGCCTACGCAAATCCCGGCCGGATAGATAACGGATCCCCGACCCCGATTCTTCACTAACTAGACTTCTGTATATAAAAGGGAGGAGGATATTTGACAGGCCGATGGAGAAGCATGTGCATAGAGTTACTACTAGATAAGATCGAGAGGGGGGGGGGGGCGCGGGCTCCTTCTCTCTCGGCCATAGGCAATGGGCAGCAAACAGCATTACGCAAACACTTCATGCCGGGCACATTTAGATCTAAGCAGGTGAAAAGCTCGTCTGGGAATTGATTGGTCGAGAAGAACGTGTCACCAGCCAGTTGCTGTCGCCAGAAGAGGACGACGACAAGACAGCTTTCCGCTTCGAGCCATGGTCATACACTAGAATGTAGATAGGCCGGCAGGTCGGCAGACGGGGGGAGAGACATGTAGGTATACTATGTTTGTTGGCCGCAGTTCATTAGGCCTTGTGCCTTGCCTTCTAGCCAACCCCTGCATATGAATTATATTAGCTGGATTAGTTGGGAGTACTACCATGTAGGGAGGTGCGGCATGGATATACGTATGCCGTGCCCCTTTTCCAAGTTTGGATAGCAGGTAGCTATTTATATCTATTTCGGTTGGGTACGTTATGGGGGTACATTATGGGGCTAAATGGGACGACTCCAGAGGCTCGAGATGCTGGTATCGAATGGGGTTATGCAACAAAGAATAACTATAGGAAGTCCTATCTATCTGTACCCAGCCAAGCCAGATTGCGTGGACGAATATGTGGGACTTCGTATCTTTTGATATAACTTACGTTATGTTGTGCATGTAGATGGGCAGAATGGGCAGAATCGGGGCTTAGGTATGCGTTTATCCATCAATTCAGCCAAGCTCGTATGTAACTTCCACTACTACTAGGTACCTGGGGCTTGGTGGTGGTGTTAAATTGGAAAAGTTAATTGGCATATCCAGATCAGATCTACCTAACCCGACTTGGAGTCCAAGCATTTTTATCTTCTGCATTTGTAAATTGTCTGGTCTGTCTTGTCTTGCCTTGTCTCTTGTCTTGTCTCTTGACTTTTTTCTAAACTACACGTAACTCCACGTACCCCGTAACTTACTTATCTTGGAACTTCTTCTCTAAACCTCTTGTTCTTCTATTTCTTCCTCTCCCTTCTCCCTTTCCCCATATTTGCCGTATAAGCCAGCAACAAGAAAACGAGAAACGGCATAGTTAATACTTTTTACGGTCTGTCGCTTCTGGCATCAGCTAACTAACTTATTATTAACCCCCTATTCCGTTCTATCATTTATCAACTGATAGGAATAGAACCTGGGGCCTGGACCGTTCCATTCCGGGACTCTTGTCTGTCTATCTATATACGAATCACACTCACTCTCCTTAATGAATACCCCTGGTGGCGCGTGAACACAACAGACCTTTCTCAAAAGTGTTCATCACAACAGCATATGAAGTGTATGGATTGTATGGATTGTATGGGTGGTTAGCTACACACACATACACACAACTGCGGAACACCACCCTTTTTCTTTTTGCGCCAACGTCATCGCTGTCACAAACCTATACTCTATTTCGCGAGGCCCTGTCCACGAGCACGAGACCAGCTAGTCCTGTCCTCATGCAATACCCGGCACGGCACCAAATTTATTAATCCACGTTCCCGTTCCGCCTCTGGCCAGGTAGCACGACACAGTACGACACAGCACATTACAGCACATTACAACGTGACTGTTTGTCCGCGCACACTTATCAAGCACATACGTCTATCGTACTAGTACTAGCATTATACCCGATCACTAGACCCGATCCCTGGGACACCAGGGAAGTCAACTGCCCATCATGAGGATCCGGCATCAGTCTGCACCTCTACTTCTCCTTCTCCTGCCCTCCGTCGTCTCTGCTGCTGCTGTCCCGGATACCGGATATTCCGGCGCACAATCTAATTTGGACACCACCTCCTCCACCAAATCCAAGATCGATGTTGGTACCAAAAATGCCCCCGTCGATGGCAAGGATGGCATGCCTCACGAGGGCCCCTTCATAACTACCGACAAGGATCGAAAGAAGACAACCGATGCTTCTGACCTGTCCGACCCAAAACGCCTCCCGACCCTGAAAGATAGCTCGTCCGACTCCATAACCATCGACGGCAAGAAGATACCAGAATCCAACGACGGCGTCATGGACGACCCGAATCACGAGCCACCCAAGCAGGGGACCATTGGCACCGAGGGTGGTGTCAGTGAGAAGGACAAGGCTCGGAAGGTGAAGGAGGGCGAGACGGGCGAGAAGGCCGAAAATGTTCCCATCACCCCCAACGAGGTGCCCCCCGAGCTTGAGGAGGTTACCGATGGCAAGGATTCCTCCAAGGATAAGAGCAAAGACGACTCGTCTCGGACAACGAATGATCTCGTAGGCGGCTTCGAGGTGAGTCTATTAACTAATATGAAACCCGAGCCCTTAACCGCCGTGAAATGGAAATAGAATGCTGACGTTGAGATCTACTTATAGAAGCCGGACCTACCAGGCAAACCACGCGAGGATCCCCAACCTATTCCGAACTCCGCCCATAAGGATCACCTCGATGTAGCAAGCTCTTCGCACTCGACCTCTACGACCTCTACGACCTATACCGACGAACACGACGACGGCATTACCCAGCCATTCCACTCTTTCGTCCTCTCCCTGACCATGATCCTCGTCTCCGAAGTTGGCGACAAGACTTTCCTGGTTGCCGCCCTTATGGCGATGAAGCATGATCGTATGGTCGTCTTCTCCGCTGCCTTTGGGGCCCTGTTCGTCATGACGGTCATATCTGCGATTCTGGGCCACACTGTCCCGGCGCTGATACCGAAAAGGATGACGGCTTTTGCTGCTGCTGGGCTGTTTCTGATCTTCGGCATCAGGTTATTGCGCGAGGGTATGGCCATGGATCCCAACGAAGGTGTCACGGCGGAGATGCAGGAGGTCGAGCAGGAGCTCCAGGAGAAGGAACACCAGGCCCTGAAGCAGGGCCGCCGGCGGTCTTCCGTAACCCCTTACGCGCTGGAGATGGGTCTGAACCGCAACCGGAAGTCGCGGTCGCAGTCAAGGTTCCCGACGCCACCGCGCAGCCCGTCGACGTCTCCGCCCCGAAGCCCCTCGCCCCGCGGCGGGTTCCTAGGGGGGGTCGGCGTGGGCCTCTCGAATCTGTTCTCGTTGCTGCTGAGCCCCGCATGGGTCCAGACCTTCATCATGACGTTCCTGGGCGAATGGGGCGACCGGAGCCAGATCGCGACGATCGCCATGGCGGCGGGTCAGGACTACTGGTGGGTGACGCTCGGCGCGTTGGTCGGCCATGCGTGCTGTACCGGAGTGGCCGTGCTCGGCGGCCGTGCCATTGCCGGCCGCGTGAGTCTCAAAGTTGGTATGTAATCATTGCTCCCTCGAAGATTTGTTTCCCTCATCAATTTCCCCCAAGAGAAATACTAACCAGCCCGACACAGTCACGATGGGTGGTGCGGTTGCATTTTTAGTTTTCGGCGTTATCTACTTATACGATGCGTTCTACGGTTAAAAACATCAGCGACTTTTTACCGAGCACTCTCCGGCCCCCTTACTCACGAGCAACGCCCGCGCGCCCCCTTCAAAACACATTATCATTGTAATATAAGAAACAAAATACTGGTAGCGGCTGTGCCTTCGTTTCTCGTTTCTCCTGGAGCATTTCACACTGTTGGCGGCGGTGGTTGTTAAGAAGAGGATGTCTCTATCTGGCTGGCTGACTGACTACACGCTGCGTCCACATTGCACTATTACTGGGCTAGACTTCTCTGGGTGGGCTGGTGAATAGGGGATGATGGTAAGGGGCCGGCCCGGTCGTCTCTATTTCCTTTTAATCTTAACAGGCGACAAAAAACACAATACCATATATGTACTATATAAACACGGGAAGGGGAGGGAAGGCAAGGAAGGGAAGGGAATACCCTAGAGTAGCGGGAGGGATGGGATGTCACACGAGCCGGTCCGGGGCGGTGGTAGTTGTATAGACATGGGCGGTCTACATACGTGTTAGGTACGTGAGAAGTGGGGGGCGGGCGCAAGTTGAGGGCTTATTACCTACCTGCCTGTCTGCCTGCCTGCCTACATGTGATAAAAAGAAGTAAAACGGGGGGGGATCGACACGCCCCCTCGGCATAGCAGGGGCCGGAGTTCTCGGCTAGGAGATTACGGACTTTAACTACCTAGGTAGCTAGTACCCTACGGACCGAACTAGCCATGTAGTTAGTTAGGAAACTAGAAGGGATGGCGCGGCCATAGAATTGAAGATCTATCTACACATGTGTATACCAGTATTTATTCAATGAACTTAGGGGTTGTAAGGCTTTTTAATTAACAGCCATGGAGAAGAAGCAGACATGGAAGGGAAGAGCGGTGTTTGTCTACTCACTATACTACTACTACCTTCTATGTCTGTCTGGGTTCGCATGGTGTAGAGAGCTCTCTAGTTGGCTGATTTTCCCGCCTCTGACTGCTTGGACTTGCCTTTATAGAACTCGATAAACCTGAAAGGTGCAGATACCTAGTAGATTATATATGTATGTAAGTATATAAGCCACGCCACTGCTTTCCAATCCAATTCCGAGCCCAAGGATCTCCCGGCCGGCCGCAATATAGTATACATACCTAAGTAAGTATGTAGAGGTGCCCAGGTGGGAAGGGAGGGGTTAAAAAGGAGAGCAGGGGGGGCGCAAGGGGAGGGCGGCTATGTAAGTATGTGTGTACTGGACTGTTAAGCTGGGAAAAGGGATCCCTACCTACTTACCTACCGACTTACTCTGATAACTCATAAAATACCTAACTAAAACCCGACCCCGCATTCATCCATCATCACCGACCGACCCGCCCCGCCCTGCCGGAGATGTGTGATTATTCAACCCCCATACAAGTTCACTTGGGTTAAGTAGGTATGATGATGAACGAAAACCCAGAACAGGGAGGGAGGGTAGGGGTAGGGTAGGGGTAAGGTAGCATACCTACTTAGGAGGTACCTTGTAGATAGCGTAGCAGCTGAGTTGGCCGCTTATAAACTTCGCCTGTCGCCTGTCTTTAGTTGTTCTCTTCTATAAACGTGGAGAAAGTACCGGTTAATGTTTTGGTTTCTAAACCCTCCTCTCTCTCTCTCTTCCTCCCTCTCTTTCTCCCCTTTACCTTCTACAGCTCTCTCGTGATTGTTTTCGTTGCATTGTATAAGTTAGTGCCTCTTGATGCAGGTATTTATTTATAAGTAACTGGACAATAAACACTCCACCTTAACTGCACTTCACTTGTTAGCGGGCCGATCACGGCCGGATCCCGATCTCATCTCACGATCTCGTCTAAGTAAGGGAGCGGGGTCTCGTATATATATATATATATATATACACGTATATATACAACCGACTAGTTACGACCCTTCTTTTCCCTCCTGGGATACTTGAATGTAGAGAAGCGGAACCAGACGTATAAACAAATAAATAAAAAAGGAGACAAACCCACCTCGAGATATTTCAAGCAACCGAGCGCGATCACCAAACCATCCCACCAAACCAATCGCAAGCACCAGCACCAACCCGCACCCCGTCTTCCTTACACCACCCCCCACCCAACCCCACCCCATACCATACCATACCACCACACACGCCACAATGAGCAAGCTCTGGTCTCCAACAACAGCGGCGCAGCAGGCGGAGGATTCATCCAGCGGCACCGGCACCGGCACCGGCGGTGCGCCGCGGCGCGAGTCCGTCAGCCTCGCGGAGCAGTACGCGGCGCGGCAGCGCAACCCGGGCCGCCGCGTCGCCCAGATCGTCCGCCTCAAGCCCGAGTTCGTCGACCGCTACAAGCAGGTCCACGCCGCCGTCTGGCCCGAGGTCCTCCAGCAGATCAAGGTCTGCAATATCCAGGATTGTGAGTAGTGCAGTGCATTCCCCCCCCTCATGGGATGATTGTTATGGGGGCGATGCAGAAGGTGGTTCCTGGGGGAGGTGGTGGTAATGGTGACGAGTAAGTAACTAACATGCATCTGCAGACAGCATCTTCCACGACAAAGACTCGGGCATCCTCTTCGCCACCTTCAAGTACGTCGGCTACGACTACGCCGGTGATATGGAGCGCATGCGCGAGAACCCTAAGGTGCGGGAGTGGTGGGCCATGACGGATGGTTTCCAAGAAGTACGGAATTATTCCCCCCTCTCCTTCCAATTAATGCCCGATTTTAGCCGCTCCTTCTCTCTTTCACTTTCACTGGAAATCCGAGAACTGCCCGGCCTAGGTTAAGCTAATAATTGGACTTCTCCCCTCGTAGAGTTTGGTCCCCGGTGCCACGAGCAGCGAGGCCGGCGAGCCGTCTTGGTGGAAACCCGTCGAGGAGGTGTTCTACCTGCCGTGACGCCTCACTGGCGTGGTCTACGTACTCCAACGGATAGGAATGAGGATAGGACTTTTCCGCGGGATATTCATTGGGAACTTGATAGCGGGTATACCAAACACAAAACCAAACCCAAATAAAATTCTTAATTGTAAGGGGAACTGGTCTGGACTGATCATGTGGTTGACGCAAGGACGTGCCCGGAAATATACATGTAACGTGTGACAATTCCCGGTAAGCACCCGAGCAGGTAAACTGACAAGCCAGTCAGTCCACAGCCGTGTAGAACGGGCTGCTCCCTCCCTTTTCAAATTCGTTCTCTCGCACCCAGCCAATCTATTCATTAAGCCATCACCTCCACCCCTTAAACAACCCACCGCCACCGCCACCACCGCCACCACCTCCAGCGGCCCGGCGCGCCTCCGCACGGAACCACTCCTCAAGAAACTTGCGATCAGCAAGCAGCCGCGCATCGGCAACCCGATCCCTCGACCGGGGCTCGCCGCGCTCGTCGAAGCAGAGCAGCGTCGGCAGCGACGAGATCATGTACTGTCCGCCGAGGCCGGCGGCCATGACGTCCGGGGCGTCGAACTCCACGACGCAGAAACCGACGCCACCCTCGGCCTCGCCCGCCCCGGTCTCCGCTACTACGGACCGCACCAGCGGCTCTACCGTCCGGCACGTCGCGCACCACGACGCCGTCCACAGCGTCGCTAGCGGCCGCCCTGCTGAGGACGAGAGGAGTTGGTACGTGTGCAGGTCGTCTGGCCGACGGACACTATGCGGTGCGGCGGGAGTTGGCAAATGGTCAGTCAACGACGATGGAAAAAGTCCGTTCCAGTATTCAACCTATCACTTGTAGGGGGGAGGGGGGGTAGGAGAGAGCCTGTGGGATTTGGTAGAACTTACGGATCGTAGATCTTGTTCGGTGCGCGGAGCTGCCGGGCCGTGGAGAAGTTTCTGATAGTAGTGGTTGTGCTGCCGCCAGCCCCACCCTTTAGGATCGGGAGCAGCTTTGTACGTGCGACAGAACGCATCGTAGGCTGCATCTTAGTTCGTCCTATATATTACCGTTTTCTTCTTTCCCCTAAGGCGGGCGGCAGGTTAACCGGTTTAGCAAGCTTGGCCTTGGTTGATTCTAGGCAGACGTGGTGATGTTGGCTGCCAGCAATGGCGAAATAGGTATTTGGCGAATACAGGCCCCGTTTGTGAGCCCACGATCCCTTGTTTTGTATATATATGGTGGTCCTGGTCCTGGTCCAATTGACATGTGTGGGAATGAGAGCTTGGAGATCGACTTCTATCATCGATCCCGTTTTAGTCGTACTTAAATACCCTTGGTTAGCTTTAGCTAAGAATTGCCGCCTCTTGGCGCGGGCTTGTCCTGTCAGTGGCGTCATAGCTATTATTAAGATGTTCCACGGAATCGTGTCAGACTACATACGTAAAACTAGTATTCTTTCGTTTGTCGAGTTCGATGCGCGTGTATGTGCGTGCATGAACGGAATCACATCGTTTCGACGTATATTCAAGACTGGCTTGTCTTCTATGCTATATCTGTCCGAGTGCAATCAGACGAAACCCCACTGCTGGAAGAACAAAACGAGTCGGTTACACCCTACCATCATAAAGTCATTCCTCACCCGTGATCATATCATACCATCGTAAAGATAGCGCCCGATGATGCTCTACCAGAAACGCTTGTTGAGAATACAGGATATGCATGGTATCTAAAAAGTGAAAACGCGGAGATGAAAGAGAAGTATTATGCTGCCACCAACCATACCACGGGTTCTGCCCGCAAGTGCGAAGAAAAAGACCTATACGTATATGTAACTCCCGGGTCCGTGAAGAACCTCTACAGGTAGAAACCGGTTTAGAACTTCTCCATGAAGTTCATGCGGACGGTCCACATGCGGGCCCTCTTGCCGTATATGTACATAGGGACGGTGAAGCAAAGGATGAGGAGCTGTATGATGCCAATCCATAGAAACACGGACTTGGGACCGTCACTCGAGAGCCAATCCGTGACGAAGAGGCTAAACACGAGGCCGTGGAGGACGTTCTTGCTGAAATTCAATGTGACCAACGCCTCCCCGGCGTATTGGCGGTAGCTGTCGACGCAAAACGTGATCGACGTCGTCGAGCCCAGCGAGCAGCCGAACGAGACCACACCGAAGAACACGGTCGGCACGATCCAGGGTGCGCCGTCATCCGCTGACCAGCCGAAGCCGATAAGCCCAACAACGGTGGTGATCGCGATCGGCGCCGCCATTATGAGACGAAACTCGGGTTCGTACAGTCCGCCATTGCGGCGGGCCATGGCCCTGACGATGATATCACTAACTTTCCCCGCCACGGCCGTGCCCAGGATACCGCCGATGAACGGCGAGATGTAGACGAGACCCGTCTGCAAAGCATTGAAATGGTAATGCCCCTCACGGTATATGACGGCGACGGTCTCCGAGATGACGATCAGCCATCCCACCGAGCAAGCATAGATAGCGGCCGACCATAATACCGCTGGGTAAGAAAACAGAACGAAGGGGCGAAGCGCCACTTTCCACCACTTGTCCTGGTTCAGCCGACCGTTGTGCACCTTGAGGTGTTGAACGAAGGACTTCGGCGGTGCTTTCCGCAATGCGTGGGTATACAGTTGGCCTGTTGTGGCTGACGGCATGTTTGACATCGATGTCTTCTCGCTCTCCGTGTCGCTTAACACATCGTGACCATGCCGAGACCTGCCTGCTTCCTGGTCCCGAAGGTGATCCCCAGAGGGCCCGCCTAGCTGGTGTACATCCGGTGGTGGGGACATGGGGCTCTCAAGCGTTATGGACTCCCTGCGGGAGACCGTGTTGCCAAAAGACACCTGTCGTTCCGAGTGAGGTCGAAGTCGTGCCTGAGTGTGTGGAGGTACTGAGGACTGGTTGGCCCCATATTCCAAAGACTCTCCTTGGGTGATTTTATCATCGTCTAGCTCCTTCTCTTCGGAGGCCGGCCCCTGTTCCCCTCGTTTTGGCTCGGCGAATCCCACATGAACACTCGCAGGGCGGCTGGGTTGTGCCGGCGACTGGGGGCTCTTCTCCGTAAGGTCCTTGGCATCTTTCTCGTCCGCAGCGCCAGCATTTTCTGCGGTGCTATCGCCTCTAACAAAATTCTTAAGCTTTGGTATGCTGTGCCTGGACGTCGTTCTCCTAGAGATGAAGCTTGGCCTCCTAAGGCGGTGGTGACGTCTCGGAACGGGTGTCCGATCCCAGAACGTCTCAGGAACGAAGAAGAACAGGAGACCGCCACAAAATGCGACAACAATGGCAACAATCCTACCAAGGCAATATGTAAGCTACCCGGCCTGCAATCTTCCGCACTTGAAGGATGGTCATTCCAATAAACTTACCAAAACACCCAGCGCCATGATAGGCTCTCGATTATGACAGCACTAACAAGAGGTATCAAATTCTTGCCGCCAAGCAAGAGTAGCGTGTATACACCAATACGGAACGCTCTCTCGTGAAGGAAAAAAATCTCAGCAATCGTGGCGGACGGGAGACACTCGACAGGGCTAACGGCAATGCCCTGGAAGATCCTCGCCAGGATCAAGGAGGTAAAGTTGGGCGACAGAGCGCACCAGACAGCCGACAAGATAAACAGGATGGCACTGAAAAGGTAGATCGGGCGCTTCCCATAGAGAATGGCCGTAGGAGAGAATATAACGCAGCCGAGACCCAATCCCATCATGTAGAGTCCAGTTGTTAGGGCGACTTCTTCTACATCGACATTGTAATCTGTGGTATTCGTTAGCAGTGATTACGTCACTTGTAGAGGAAATACAGATATAGGCGTACCATGAGCGACGTTCGTAAACCCGGCGGCTATGAGGGGCGTTATTCCTCCGCCGACCACTATAGCAGCATAATGATTAGTAACGGACATCGGTACTATGGAAGGGAAAATGCCTAGTACGCCGGCAGGAGGCTTACTGCAATAGAGCCCTAGTGAAAGGAGGGCGGCATCTCTGCGCCATGCGGGCCAGTTCAAAGGATCGTTGCCCGATTCTTCGGGCTGCGGGTCAAGAATTATCTGGCCATCAGGGGTCTTCTTCTTGCCATCGTCTTCCGGCACAGGATCTGGCGGAGGAGGCGGAGGCTCCTCGTGAGGATACCCAGTGGGAATTGAGGAATGTGAAGTCCTAGCCGGAGCATTCCTCAGACCAAGCGGTTCGTTTCGGTCCTTAGCGAGAAGAAGGACGGAACCTATTACATTGGTCAGCATGGGCCGGGCAACCACACGGGTGGAGAGAAAAGGGAAATCATACCTGGAACTGCAATTGTCTCCTTGTCGTTGAGCATACCCATGTTCCAGGTTGCGGGCCTCTCAGTGCCACCTAGTTCCGTAGTATCCTGCGCCGAGCTCTTCTTAAAGAACGGCCATTTACGCCGGGGCGGCGCATGGTCACTGTGCTCCGCCATAATTCCTCTCACCGCCGTTCCGAAAATCCTGCTCGGCTGCTGTCAAGTAACAAAAACAACCCCACAGCGTCTTTATATACCACGGTTATCTATGGAATAAAGATACAATTCAATATTGAGATTGTGGTGGGAATCCTAGGAGTGTATTATAGCTGGTTAGTTATGCCGTCTCGGGAGGATATGTGTAGGGGTTGCTGTGTATCGAGTACTGTAGGTATTTCCGGAGTCATTCCCGTGGAATATAACCCTCGTATATGTCGGGAGGTTACATATGCGAGTGATACATGTGGGAAATCATGCTGGTGATGGGCATGGGCATTTTGTATTTGCGCGATGGGCGGGGTTGGTAGTACCTTAACGTCCCAGTCGCAACGCGGCAACTTCCTTCTAGGAAATGATGGTCTCGGCAATATCGTGGGCCGCTACGCGTCCGAATGTGAGAGTAGGGCAAGAGCAAAAGCCGGGGCAGGCACGCACGGTGGAAACTGAAAGGGAGCGCTCGACTAAAACAGCGGGCGGCGGCGCGACACCACAGAGAATCCGCTATTGAGAATGACGGACATATATACACGAAACGAGACCACGGTGGCTGTTAGTTACGTTAAGAAGTCGATTGGCGAAAAGGAAATCCCCCGGGGGCTGACGAGACGTTTAATATATATAAAGTTATGCGCGAGCCGGATTACCATCTGGAGCTCTCTCTATGTAGAGATTCTGACGATGATTGGGCGTAAGCGCATCTGCAGCGCCCGAGCCAATGACAACTAGCCCGTGAAGATCAGTTGAAGGGAGGGGAGGGAGGGCAAGAGAATATCAAGAGAAGTACTTCATACGAGATCCCTGCTTATAGACGTGTCTACAAGGAGCCACGTGCGAAGAAGCGAAAGACACCCGAGTTCGATGGCTACTCTTGCCTACATACTACAATGTCTTGATTGTACGTAGCGATGCTAGCCATGTTAGCCTGTTGGGACTCGGGAGGTTTTCATTACAAAGGGGAGCCGGGGAGCCATACATACGGGCGGCGGCGGTGGTTGGGGAGGACCCTTGGGGATACCTGAATGATTAAAGATACAGTAGATGCAGAGCCTCCTCACATCCATGTTGGTCCCATGTTGCCCCGTCAGCGCGTCAAGCCGTCTACATACCCATGTACGAAGCCGTCGCTATCTATCATAGTCCACTATCATGGATCATGGTCTGGGGTACGATCTGACCTAGCGGGTAATGCGGTATACTACTTAGTAGATATGGGGTAGACCATCTGCAGCATCTGGCAGCTAAAGTTAGCTGATATGACGTCAAATCCATCGTCTGCCGTGCACATCGCATATACATAGAGTCGGATGCTATATCACCGCAAACATATACACAGCCAGCAACAGCCAAGAGGAAGTGGGTTTAAGGGTTTGATACCATGTATGCTTGGTATGTAAGGGTAGGTGGGTAGTGTAAGGATGTAAGGAAGAGCACAGGGAGGAAGAGGAGAAGGCATATCACGGCCTACTAATGTATATCACGGCATATCACATGCCAGTGGATATTTACAGTACCTACCTACATATCTACCTAACCTACCTATGTACTTATTTTCTTACCTACCTACTTTCCTACCTAGGGTAGCGACAGTGTCACGCGCTACATCTCGGTGAAACAGGCAGGCAGGCAGGCAGGCAGGCTTGCAGGCTTGCAGGGCGTGCGCTGACTGACCTGACTGACCTGACTGACGAGGCGCTAAATGCTGGCTAATGCTGGTTACTTTAAAGGACGGAGCCGCATGGTCTGGGCATACCAATGGCAGGCAATTGCAGCACATACGGGATTGGTGGCGTGCCAGTCAGATGATGGAGGCACAGGATCTTCCTTTACCATTCCTGGAATGCGACGCATTGGCATTGGAGAGGCCGGGCTGGCCGGGCAGTACAGGCAGTTAGTAATTGGTGATTGGCATTCTCGATGGTTATACCGTTGGTAACACTGGTAAATCCCTGAATGATAGATGGATATATTCTACAAATATAGTCGCCGGTGCCGGCGAGTCAAGTTCGAGTTGGCGTTTATTAGAGTATGCCCAGGTGTAAATGCGACTTTACTTACTGTCCTACAGCGGGGGGAACGGTTACGTTGCAGTTAGAGCAAGCTTTTTTTTTTCTTTTCTGGTTCTAAGTTTGATTGGAATACGTCTTAAGAATCGTCTGAAATACGGTCCAGGTCTAGTATGGGTTATGACGAAACGCACGCCACAGGAGAGGGAAAGCGCGACGACGAAGCAGAAAGCCAAGTCCGTATCCATATTGGAAGGTGCATTTGTGTATCTGTATTTACAATTGATTGCCTTAGGTAATTATATCGTCCTATTTGCTTCCAAGATCGTACAACCCCCAAATCCCCCACCATCTATCTCACCAACTATCTACCCGTGGACCTACGACACTAAATACGGCATGCAACATGACGGCATCAAGCAGCACTGCCTAACTGGAATAGAGTTAAAACTTGAAACATAACATATTATACTATGTAACCCCATGTGCTGGAGTTTGCGGGGACTTTTATCTGCGCACTGAAGGTTCCATATGGATTCATGTCTGGGCAAGCTGGGGTACCTACCTACATGTAGGTAGATATCGACTACTACCTAAGGGTTTAAGGGTTGACGACCTCTACCTAATGGGGATCTAGCAGGACCCATTATTGCGTATGATTCGTTGGATTTGCAGACTTTTCTTGCTGTTGATTGGGGCGATTTTCCACCCCTATAACTTACACTACTTGTTGTATGACATCTGGGCATTTAGGTATCGTCTACCTACCCCTCCCCCACTACGTAGTAATTTGGTTTAGGGGGTTAGACACACATACCCGGACACACACACACACACACCATACAACTAGGGAGGTCGGTAAGCTATACCCTTGGCACTCCATGCAGGATTTGGAGGTTTATACGACGATTTAAAAAAAATCCAGGACTTGTTTTGCCTCTAAGCATCAAAGTAGACCAAAGCAAAGGATACACCCCCAATTTCTGATCGACGATTTCGATCCGGGGTCAAGGCCATCCACCCGCCCGCCCATCCATCCATTCAACCCACGTCCCGCATCTAGGACCGCAACAAGTGCCGCTAAGCCGTGAGGTTTTCTGGTTGGAGGGGGAGAAATGGGGTCCCGCATCCCACCCCTCCTCGAGGCCTACCTGCGCCTGCCACCCGAGGCCTCCTTGGTCCTGCTCACGGGCGTCCTGGGATCCACCACCAACTGGCTCGTCCAGCGGTACCTCTATTCCCTACTGTCACCCACCACGGCCACTGCCACCAACGGCGCGGCCCAGGCCCAGGCAGACGACGATGGAAGCGCGGGTGGCGTTGCCGTGGTCCTCGTCAGTTTCCTCCGCGACTACGCTTTCTGGAGGGATGGCGTCGGCCGGCTAGGCCTCGACCTCGACGCCGCTGCTAGGAGGCGCCGGCTCGTGTACGTGGACGCGCTGGGCGCGCTGTTCCAGCCCGAGCCCGAACCCGGTACCCGCGGCCCTCTTTCCACCCCCTCGTCTAGCTCTGCGCCCGGCGGGCGAGTGCTGTCGACGCCGACGGCGGAGGGGCTGAGCAGGGAGCTGAAAAATGCGGTGGCTCAGTTGACGCCAGGGTCCTCATCTCGCGAGTCCGGTCCCAAGATCGTGCTGATCGTCGATCAGCCGGACTTACTCCTCGCCGCTACGGGAGACGATGTCTCGGGCCAGGCGTTGCATGAGGCATTGCTGGATATACGAGAGGTAAAGAATTTACCCCGGGAGGAGTAGGAGGCCGTGTGTCGAGGCCTCGTGTGGTAGCATATATTACTCGCTTGTTCCTTACTGATCCATCTGGGAACCACAGAACGTACATTCGGCCGTAGTCACTTTATCGGCGGACGAGCCCTTGCTCTCGTCACAGACTACGCTATTAGAGAAGGAGCACGCGACATTCACTCTATCGGTGGCCCATGATGCCCATCTGGTCATGGGTCTCAGGATGCTAGATACGGGCACGGCTAAGGACGTGAGCGGGGTCATTAGGATCACCGCCGGCGGGCAGCACGACGAGGAGGAAGTAGGGGATGATGTGGAGGAGCGGGAGTTATTGTATTTTGTCGGTGGCGACGGCGCCGTCCGAGTCTTTGAGAGAGGCCAGTAGATAAGATGGATAGATAGGATTGACAAATGAACCCCATCAAGATCCACTACTCTGACGATTGAGAACAAACAATTCTAGTTATCTGGCACAGAGTACATCATGCTCGACTCTCGACGCCATCTCGAGTTCAAAATCAATAACCCTCAAGGAGGGGGCGAAGCAACAAGACGGACCGATCCTTTGTGACCATTTTTTTGTTTTCTCGGATTTTGCTACCATGAGGTTTTTCTCCCTGCTATTTCTTTACGCAGGGAAAGTCCCGATTCCCTAATGAACCGTAACATATGAATAACGCGCCGTGCCATGCCGACCTGTCAACGCAGCTCCGTCCCATGATTCCCACGTCAACCGTCACGCAAACCCTCACCACTCACGCCCGCCCGCCCCCCTTAAATCATGATTGGATTGCTCAAAAAGGCGCCTTCGTGTCCTTGGGTACGCCGGTCCGGAAGCCGTTCTTGAATTTGCGGGAAACGTCCTTGAGGTAACGCATGCGGCCGGTGCCGACGGTCTTTCTGCGCTTGGCCTTCTCGCTCCAGTTGACTGTATCGGTGGATTCGGTGTCAGTAAGTCCCGTCATCTCTCCAAAAAAGGCACTTCTGCAAGAGTCTTCGCTGGCGATCGAGTGTGGCCAGAGGAAGGGTCGAGGAGGGAGGATTCAAAACGTACACTTCCGGGTCTTAGCAGCCGGGTAACCGCAGGAGGAGCAGGTGTGCTTCTGAACGTGGAGGGAGCGACGTCCTAGAGAGGAGAGAAGGTAGGTGTTAGTATTCTTGTCCATCTTGCTCTGTCCAGGAAAATCGTTGCATTTTATCCAAGGCCACCACCGCCAGTAGTCTTTCCCATCGTCGCACTCGGTCCATATTCATATTCCATTCCATTCCATATTTCCATGCCACCCATGCTATGTAAAGCAGGCCAGATCGTCGCAGCCGAATCGTCGCGTGTCGGGAAAGCCCAAAGATCCTTGGGATATGGGTGATAGGGGAAGGAGGTTCTCTACTAACCACATCGTCGGCACAGAGTGTGCGTCTTGTTGTGACGCTTTCCGAAGCTGGAAGTTCCCTTGGCTATAATGATATCGAGGTTAGTTTCCGTTTCGATACGGGGGAATCGAAACGGGGGAGAGAAATGCGGTTCGTCTTCGGGGGTGTTGTGGTTTACGCACTCATCTTGACGGCGAGACTATTATCAGAAACAAGGGGAAACGAGTTAGTTAGTGAATGATATTTGATCGATCAATCAATATCCAGAATACCCAGAATATCCAGAATATCTAGAATATTGGGGGGGGCCACACACGTACCTTCAAAATGTGTCTTCTGTCTGGTGGGATATAATTGAGGTCTGGTTGTGAGTAGTACCTAGGGGTAAAGGTGAACTTGTTATCAATTGGGCTTCGTTCGGAATTATCGTTGCAAATCTCTAAGTGGAATCGATAATTTTTTCGTGTGGGTGGTGGACTAAGACCAGGACCTACCCGACTTAAGGTGCCGCTGCTACTTTTTTTGGCTTGTCGGGTGGTAGAAATTCCGGTATTTTGCCGGCTTTATGGTGTGTGTGTGGGTGTGTGTGGGTTTGGTTATGACCCACTATATTCTTATCTCTTATCGCTCAGTCTTATCATGCTTATCAGTCACATACGAAGTACCTAGGCTAGGTCGGGTAGATACCTCCAGGCTAATAGGTTCCATCTCATTCTCAAATACATGTACCCAAGTTGAAAGTGCTACTAGTACATATCTTACAACCTATTCTAGATCCATATCTTACGTATATCTCCCAATATCCCTTGGCCTCCAATCAGTTACACCACCGCCAGGTCAATAACCAATCAAGTTATACTTCTTGGAGACGCCCGTTTAAGGAGAAATTCTCCTCTTTCCCT
Source organism: Eutypella sp. D-1 (assembly GCA_023313575.1). NCBI lineage: Eukaryota > Fungi > Ascomycota > Sordariomycetes > Xylariales > Diatrypaceae > Eutypella > Eutypella sp. D-1. The sequence continues at coordinate 815,397 of JAJTTP010000020.1, forward strand.
TCCCACCCCTTCCTCCTTTCGTCTTCCTGCCGCCTCCAGGAGCCGCTCCAGGAGCCGCGCCGGAAGCCCCTCCGGAACCTCCTCCGGAGGGCTTTCCAGGAGAGGGGCTTCCACCCGCAGGCCCCCCTCGAGAGGTGCCTTCAGAGGGTTTACCAGACGGTTTGCCAGACGGTTTGCCAGAGGGGTTTCCACCTGCTGGTGCTCCCCTAGAGGAGCCTGCATTATTAGTTTTCCTCTGGGGGACCCCCTGAGGATCTTCTTGAGGGGCCCTTAGGGATTCCTCTGTAGAGCCCTGAAACTCATCACCATATCCGCCTTGAGTTCCAGACGAAGGTGGGACTAAAGCAAGAGAGCATCAGTATAGACACTTTCGGTATACACCTCGGTTACTTTCCAAGTTATCACTTACTCATGCCATCGCTGGAATCAAACGATCCTGATTGGGAATCTTGCTCGTACTCAACCGGGTATTCCTCGTCGTTCATACTCGGACCACCAGTCGAGCCCGTATCTTCGTACTCGTCGTAACCCAGGGGCTCAAGCTCAGCCGGGTCACTGCCCGGGTTAATAGGGTCGATAGTCTCTTCCCCAGTCAGGGCTCCGCTTCTGCCCCCCGCTCGGCCCCCAGCCGGGTTCACGGAATCCATAGGCGCGCCCCCAGCCCGTCCCCCGGATCGGCCTCCAGTGGCTCCTAGGGCCTGGCCGGCAAAGAGGGCTGCGAGGGTGACAGCGGGGAGGTTTTTCAGGTACATTGTAAAAGTCGGGTTTCGTAGCTTGTAAAGATTTAAGCAGTTGTAATATCGCAGATTATAATGGTTCTCAGATCAGAGAGTAAGTGATTGGCTCTATGGTTTGGATGGTAGTCTGGAATCATTTGTGAACCTCCCACTTAGGCTGGCATGTCAGGGCATTATATATTTTTTCCATCGTTACTGATGTTTGGTGGTTGGGTGACCTCCAGGTGAGATCTACCCAAAGTGTTTCTGGTAGTGGCGACGGGTGACGTTAACAACTACCCGCCGGGCGTTAAGTAAAAGGGGCCGTCCGGCCGAGTTGGACTGCTTATCGTGCTCAAGAAACTCCGGTTCTATTTTATTTTTAAGTGCTTGGACTACTTGAAAGCTAGATAGATGATTGAATTGTATTTACTGGACGTGGATCATAGTGGTAGATATGTCTATCACGGGCTATCCTCTCACCTACCCTGATGCCAAGGTGCATAATTGAATAGGAGAAGTGGTACTTCGTCTGGTACTTCGTAGTTGCGAGTATAAAGATAGATACGGAGGTTTACTTACCTAAGGGGCTTGCTTGCCGGGCTGTCAGGCTGTCAAGCTGTCAAGTTGTCAACCTAGTAGTAGTATGTACTTGGAAGTGTGGATCTACTCCACTTTGTCCCTTCTGCCTTCCCCCACCTCCAGGGCTGACAACTTCCAAGGTTGGGAGGGTACGGAGGAGGGAGGCAGTCGTCACCCCTCCATTCACTACTATTTGTACATAATAAGTACCTCTTTGTCCACTTTAGACACTGTGACGAGACCATCTGATATTGTGATACATCTTGTAATACAATTTGTATATTCTTTGACTTGGATACTTGAATTACTTAGTTGAATCAGATGATTTGCCCGGATTCACTCATAAGTACTCCTCCAGCTGCATAACATACCTACATAAGTACATATGTTTAATTAATACCAGGCAGGTCCACGGGTGGTGTATGCAGAATCATATGCAAAATTATATACAAAATCATATGCAATCCGCAATCGGATCTACATAGTTACCTGGGATTTATGCCAATACCATCATCCATGTTTTAAGTTGCCATCATCATCATTATTATTATTATCATTACCTAGGGCTACCATCACCTACTACTTACTTAGGTACCATTACCATCATAAGTAATTATATGTAATCCACCCCCCTCCCACCTCCCCCCCCAAAATCCCCCACCCAACGCCCACTACCCCCTTAGCAGCCTTGCATAAACCCGATCTTTCCAGGTTGCTTCTGCTTCTACCTTCTTCTGCTTCACCTTTTATCTTCACCTTCCACCTTCTTAACCTTGTCTTACAAGTTGTATTTACGTCACCACTAATCTACCACTCATCTACCACTCATCCTTCACCATCCTCCATCCTCCATCATCCCTCCTCCATCCTTCGTCTTCCGTGTCCGTCCGTACGCCACCTTACTTACACCTTGTCATCTACCTAGGTAAATAGTTACCTAAATAATCATTTATACATACCATACCATACCATACCATACCATACCACACACGCACGCCCAGACTTTCTGAAGGCCCTAAACATCCCGAGCCTCCAACATGAATATCATTTACTCGACCGTCAATACCATCCGCGACAAGTACACACCCGTCAGCCATACTTCGACCTTTCGGAAGACCGGTCAGATCACTCCCGAAGAGTTCCTGGCCGCCGGCGACTATCTCGTCTTCAAATTCCCTACTTGGTCCTGGGCCGATGCCGAGTCTGACGCTAAGCGCGTGAGTTACCTGCCTCCTGGCAAGCAATATCTTGTCACTCGTAACGTTCCGTGCAACCGCCGCCTAGACGATGATTTTGCCGGTGATGCCGGACACGAGGAGGTGGTTGTAGGTGATGGCGATGATTTCAAGTCCAAGGCCCAGACCGACGATGATGGCTGGTTGCGAACCGGTGGTCTCTCCAGCTCTCAGCCCCTCAGCACACGCGATATCCGGGACGTTCGCACCATCGACAATGCCGGAAACCTCGTCGACAGCGTAGACGAAGATGAAGATGACATTCCCGATATGGAAGACGATGATGACGACGAGGCTATAATCCAAGACGTCGACCCCAACAAGCGCGCCGGGTAAGTTGCGCCCTCCTTCCCTTACAGTAGCCCAGTAGCCAAATAGCTGACTTTGGATTCCCTCCCCCTTCTCTTAACTGTTCCACAGAGGCCGCCGAACTTACACCCTCTATATCATGTACTCCCCGTACTATCGAACACCACGTCTATATCTTTCAGGCTATACCGAAGGTCAACCACTCGCCCCGCATCTCATGATGGAGGATATCGTCGGCGACTACACCGACAAGACCGTTACCCTCGAAGACTTCCCCTTCTTCGCCTCCAACGTCAAGATGGCCAGTGTACACCCTTGCAAGCATGCCCCCGTCATGAAGACTCTCCTCGACCGCGCCGATGCTGCCTTGAAGCTTCGGCGAGACAAGATGAAGTCCGGCAAGACTGTCAGCAACGACCAGGGTATGGAGGGTCTGGTCGATGAGATCAACAAGCTCGACGTGAAGGGTGCCGAAGCTGCCGCCGAATCTAGCAATGATGAGTGGGAGGAGGTCGAAGCCGAGGACCAGGAGGTCGCTATCCGGGTTGACCAGTATCTTGTAGTCTTCCTCAAGGTAAGCATGGTCTAAGCATGGTCTACATCCTTCCCTTCACAGCTTCACAGCTTCACAGCTTCACAGCTTCCCGAGGTCACTGCTAATTAATATCCATACAGTTCATGGCCAGTGTAACCCCTGGTATCGAATATGACTTCACGATGGGCGTGTGATGGATTGGGTACGGACGTTATTGTGCGTTTCTTATTGGTTTCTTAGTGGTTTCTGGATTGTTTGTTGCTCAGCTCGTTGGCGTTCCGGGGTATGGCCACTTTGATAGTTGGATTTCTGGTACGGTGGCGGCACGGGAATAGACCGCCTGGGGTTCACGACTTGGCTTGCTGGACTATTTCTTCATAGAGTCAATACCACATATATTTATTAATACCCTGTCTACATAACTTATCGATCTGTATATCTGTAGTTTCATCATATCTATTCAACTAATAGCCCGTAGTTCTCCATAGCGTCATGTATTCTCTTTAGTCATAAGAAGACGAACGTCTAGTACTATTGGCCATTCTTACCAGTCCCCTTAATCAAGCACTATATACCAAATATTACTCTCTCATATATTACATCTACCATACGCGCACATAGTAGTTGGTCGTGGTCAAACCCCCCAAAAATCGATATATTCAAGTGCCGTTCCTATATGTGCCGAACCGGTGGTGGTCTTCTCGAGTTGATATCATAAGTAAGGCCTCCTCCTTTCGTTCTCCGCCACCCGCGCATTATAAGCGAAGTATTGACTCATGTATGATCGTCACTAGGCGCGCTCTTCGCCACGTTGTCCGGTCCACGCTTGGGAACCTCCGTCGAGCTAGCCGAGTCCGCCTTTTCAGGAACGCCCGAGGCTGACTCGGTCACCGGCACCGGGTCCTCGCGCCAGAAGTCCTTTCTGCCCCTGGAAAGGCGACCCATCCACTGCAAACCCAGTTAGCTACCACGAGTATGCCACAAATCGGAAGGGAATAGAGAGTATAACGTACCGGAGGCAGGAGACCGCCAGAAAGTCGCCACGTCCACGGATCCTTCAACGCCTTGTTTTCCGGAACCAGGCGTCCGCCGGAGACCTTCTCGACAACCCAGACGAGCGTGTTGATCGTAATATAGAGGCAGATGCTGCCGATGAGACCGTTGGCGATGCTGTAGGTGTACGGCATGAGGAAGATGCCGACGAAGGCCGGGATCGCGTCGCCCAGGTACCTCCAGTTGATCTCCGTCACCGACACCATCATCATGGACCCGACGAGCACCAGCACGCATCCCGTCGCCCAGGGCGGGATCGACGCGAAGATCGGCGCGAAGAACACCGAGATGAAGAAGCACAGCCCCGTGACGATGGCGGTGAGACCGGTCTTGCCGCCCTCCGAGATGCCGGCGCCCGACTCCACGAACGCCGTCACCGGCGGGCACCCGAACAGCGATCCGATCGAGATGCCGATCGCGTCCACCATGTAGGCGATCGATGACCCCTCGAAGTCCTCGGTTACAGGGTCCATTACGTTGGCGAAGCGCGCCATGGCGTACAGCGTGCCCGTGCAGTCGAGGATGTCCACGTAGAGAAACGTGATGAGCGCCAGTCCGAACTGGCCGCCGTACTCGCTGATGTTCCACTCCTGTACGGCTAGGGTCCGGCTGATCTGGTGGAAGTCCACCACCTTCTTGAAGAAGTTAAACGCGTCGTCGCCGACCGGCGTGTACGGGAAGTAGGTCACCACCGTGCCGCGCGGCCAGGAGATAATACTGACGAGGGCGATGCCCGCAATGATAGCCCCCTTGACTCGGTACATCATGAGCATGACGGTGAGGACACCGCCGCAGAAGATGCCGATCCACAGCGCCGGGTTACGCATCTTCAGGCCGTCCGGGCACGGGATCGTGTCACCGGTCGTCGGGTCCACCGTCGCGTCCTGCGGGCAGCCCCCGAGCACCATCGGCGTCGACGTCCCGCCCTGCACCAAACCGATACCCTCGCTGTACGTGAGACCGATCAGCGTCAGGAATAGCCCGATCCCAACCGTTGTCGCAAGCTTGATCGACCGCGGGATCGCCCGCGCTAGCCACTGCCGCATGCCGAACAGCGCGAGGCCGAAGAAGATCCATCCCTCTACGAAAATGGCCGTCAGGGCTACCTGGTAGGGGACGTTCCCTTGGCCGTGGTATCCGACGACGGTGTCTTTGCCCGTTAGTTAGTATAGGTTTGTGGGCATACGCCACTCCGGAGGGCACCGAGAAAAGGCCTGTGCACGGCGTTTTCGGACTTACAAGCGAAATATGCGTTAAGGCCCATGCCAGGCGCCAGCGAAACCGGTCTATCACGAGGGTCAGCTTGCGCCCACCAACCAGCTATTCATCGAGGATTGCGGTATCAAAAGTTGACATACAGGTTCGCAAGAAGGCCCATGGCAAAGGACGTCAGGGCGGAGATGGCGGCGGTGGCGGTGACAATGTCGCGCCGGATCTCGGCCTTGCAGAGCTGGTACTCCTGGTTCGTGTTGCAGATGGGGTCGGCCGGCCCGCCGTTACACACGCAGGTTCCGCCAGTGTCCGATACTACCGACGCGTTCACGGCGATGATGTACGCCATAGCGAAGAACGCGGCGATACCCGCGCGTATCTCGGTGAAGAATCGAGACCCCTTACGCTCCTTGGGCTGTTTTTTACGACGAGTTGTCCCTGCGTTAGCGACAGCTCAAGAAGATGGGTGTGGCGCATGGGTCTCATCCTGTGCACCCGCTTCTCTCCCCTTACCTGACCCGAGCCCTCGAGCTTGAACCATCGCCCGACGGGGCTCCTTGCGATCCTCAGATTCGTATTGTGAGTCCACCCCATGATGATGTCGATCTTGTATTCGGTCACCAGTTCAGTTTTGATTCTTCCTTTATCCCAGCCACAGGATCTGTTATTCAGAGTAGGCAAAACGTCAATTTATCCAAAGTAACCAATGGCACGACCTATAGCCAGGTGTAGGTTATATATAGAAGGAATATGTGTAGATTAGGAATGTTGGCTTGTCTCTAAGAAAACGTTAGCCACATTCGCCACAATGAGAAGAAAACTTACCCAGAGAAGACGCCTTAAAGCGCTTGGTGCTGACAATAAGGAAGAGCAGCGAGTCCAGGGCACAAGCAACCAAGTGAGCAATTGCGGTTAATGATAGAACTGGAACCGCGCACACGCTGTCATATCATAGACTCATTGTGAGCAGCTGGGATGTTCCTCCTATAATAGGTATGAAAGGCGCTACGACCGAACAACAGAATGTTGAGAGAAAGAGACAAGGTGGGATACAGCTCGATAGATAATAGGATTCCTAGAAACCCTAGATAAAGTATCTATTACGGCCTTTAGACCCGTCATGATGGAGTAAGCTAAGGGACGTGGAGATCACTTTTCTTTAAGAGCGCCTCCCCCCCCTCCAAAAAAAAGAGGGATCCTTAGTATTGGGTCCTTTCTTAACCCCTACATTAAATGAGAGATAAGAGAGGGCGAGGAGAGCGAGATAGAGAGATAGAGCGATAGAGTGATACTAAACCATGTAGAGCTAGTTAACAGAATGTATAAGCCATCCTTATCGAAAATTCCACCGGCTCACTCATCGCTCAAGAAAGCGCCGGAATATAGCACCTAGTTCGGGAAGACCCTGGCGCCAACGGCCCTGGAAACCCCCACATAAAAAAGCCTTTATCTTTTTTCCTTTTTTTTCTCTTTTTTTTGCCCCTGTTCCTATTCTTTTCAGTGGCTGGCATTGTATTGGTCCGTTATCTCCCTCTTACTCCTCTGGTCTCCTGATGGCGGCGGCGCGTCCTCGGGTTCTACATAGATTGATTTATGTCCGCTTGCCAAATGATGACTCGAGTTCCGGTTTGGGATCACCAACTGTCTCTGTTTCCTGCCTTACCACTGCGTCTATCGACCTATCAGCAGTAGACGGACAATAAAGTGTCTATCGATGCAAGCCATAAGCCCAGGGTTGAAGAAGGTGGACTACGTGTGCAGGGTAGGTGGGCTGGCAGGGTGGGGAGAGTGAGGGAGGAGAACTCCGGTAACAAGTGAACCTTTCGCGTCGGGAACCTGAGCACACGAGTCAAGGAGCACGTGCTTCCCCCCCCCCCCCCCTTCAGCCCCCCCCCCTTCAGCTAACAGCCCTGAACCCTATTTGTCTATCTACATAGTTATCTTGTTCATCTCTTGCGGAAATAATCATAACCGTCATTGCGGTTCCAAGTGGCCAGTCCCGTGGTGCCGGTAATCATGGGCAGATTATTATGGCACTTATTGGCTAGTTTCTCGACATTTTCTTCGAGCCACACCATCGGAATTACACGTATTCTATAATGCTGCAATAACATGTACTCTGCGCCATATGACTGCTTCTTTTTTTTTTCCTGCACTATAATTCGGTAAAGCGGAAGCGGGAGGGGTCCCAGACCCTGGTGCATCCTCCTTGCCTCCCTCTTTTCTTTCTTTTGTCCCTCAGCGTCGCATTATGCATATCATTGACACATACCTACAACACATGCGGAGTACTTCGTGCATGGCATGGGCATTGTAGATCATCCTTCATTCCGCATATACATAGTTAAATGGCTTCCGCGAATAACGGGCAGCCACCCCAAAACCGGGGATACCGAGATAAGAGAACAACGCCTATCTCGCCTAGCCTTCCCTGCAAAGTGGACATGAACCCTGCCGACAGCCGGCTTGTTATAGGCCTCGGATGTAAATTATAGTGCATGAGGCCTAGGGGATAAGGGCAAACTTCGCAAACTTCGCAAACTTCTCATCCCAACTCCAGGTCCTCGAATCAAAAAGTAAACATATATCATCGTGCCGGCCTCCTTGCCGATTGGCTAACTAAGACCTGACTTGAATAGGCATCAGCCACCTGCCCAGATAGTACAAGCCTCCTGGATCTTGATGATGCTTGTCATCTGTCCAAGTGTCACATGACGAATCATGAAGACAAGCGCAAGTCTCATGCCATGCTGTCCACTTCTCCTGGTGTAACTCAAGTCAGCTTACTTGAAACAACTTTCGTCGGTGTGTCTGCCTTGCTTGTTCTGATTCTGCTGTGCGCCCGAGTATGCTGGCTCAGCTACACATTCGGGCCAAGGCTCGCGAAGAGCAAAGCAGTTACTCGTCGACGAGATGGGCTCGGAAAACAGCCCTGCAGGTATAAATAGCTAATGCAACTGCACGACGAGTATCATGTGGAAGCTTGGCCAGCATCATCCTGTTGTGGTTCAAGCTCAGGCAACCTGTGACGCCGAGCGCTTTCGTCAACGAGAGGCCCGGTGCCAATACGCGAATAATTAGCGATGTCGGTAAGGCACGATGCATGTCGAGAGTGAGTAGCACAAGCATAATATTTGCTATGATGCGACCACGCTCTCGGTTGGTCCTTTTTGTCGTCGGAATAAGCTCCACGCTCGTCCCCCCTGCCTTGTCCCTCACGATCATCCCGCAATGAGATCCTGATTCAGTGGAACGGGGCCGGCAGGCGCCGTACGGACTTACGTGGCTCGAGTCGCCGGCTGAAGAGAGTGTTTGACTTTTCTCGTCTCATCGGTCTCCCGGAAACAAGGACATCTCCAAGTGGGGTTATTTTGTGCGCAGGTATGATACGTCAAGCTTTTCGCGTGTGACGATAATCCTAGGTACGTCCCTGTCGCTCTGCGTATAGGTATGGCAAGGCTCCAGGTTTGGATATTATATATGACACCTCTCGGTGAGACCATCGCCGTGGTTCATTCACTCATTGGCTATTTAATTACGTGTATTACTCGATATGGTAGGAAATGATCATCGTGGGCTACGAGTATCAGTATCGGACGTTGTACCCAGTTTCCAGCAACCCTATTATACTACGTATGACTCGTCCCTGTCCGGGAACAGTAGCCTCGATGGGAAATGAACCCAGCCTTTTGGTATATTTGCGGGAGAGAATGCTGTCTTTCTGGGTAGCAGTCGGATCAAGGGCGCCTCAGCACTACAGAGGCTGAGGAGATGTATAAGACTAGGACGTGTGACATGTCGCCATGGCTATGTAGTTATCTTGATCATATATAAAGAACGGCCCAGCCATGTTCCGGGCTCGACGTGGAATCGCTATATTTGCCTATAGACCTCACAGTCAATTTCCAAAGTTTTCTAGGTGCTGCACTACATATCACTAATCAGAACCACAACTATGCACCGAATCGGGTGATGGAATCACTACCTCGATGCCGCGTCAACAAGGTAATCCGCTACTCTGCTGAATGTGATGGTAGTGCCTCTTGGGAAACTCGAAGTCTTCGGCTCGCTCCCCGCGGCTAGCGAACCTAGCTGTAATGGGGATGTTATAGTATGGGATACTAATAATCGATATTTTGCCTATCAATAAGTCCTAGACAAAAACGAATGAGAGGCGTTAAAGCAATGCAGGCGGCATGGGAAAATCCCCATTGAGAAGAACTATTCGCCCGTGGTCGCCCAGGTATGCAACACCATCGAAAGCCGGCTATCGACCTTAACAGACACCTGCTAGGTGACGTGAACGACACAGTTATAACTATGGTAAGGTCCGAGGAAACTTGTTTGGGGGCCAAGCCATGCCAAAGCACCACAGCAAGCCTTCGGATCATTCTTGCTCGGCTCTCCCTATCTGATCACACCTCCAAGTCGGCAGCAACATGTGTCGATCTTGTGTCCTGGTCGATCTTTATACCTTTGTGTCGACAGCCTCGCTCTGAGGCACCCTGCCTGTGGCAACTGGCTCGAGCTCCAGTTGCTTGTTGATGTTGCTCTGCACCTTCGCCTGTACATCCTTACCTTCGAACATGAACGATAGTTCCTCCAAGCTGCAGAGATGTTGGTTAGTGATAATGTCTAATGCGCATGGATTGTACTTAAGTCGCTACGCTCGGTTATGAATGTAGTTGATGCCCCGTACCCGCACTTGGACAGGGAGGGATCAAGTACTTAGGTAAGGTGTTAGATAATAGAGGGCACGAGGAAATACTTACGTTCGGTTATGCGTCTCCGGGAAGAACATGTATACCGTCGCGATCTCGACCAGTATCCACACGCAGTACACGATGTAGTATTTCCAGCCTATGCGGTCAAGCGCGATCGGGTTCACATAGGTGTTGAAAAAGACGGCGAACCTGACGGTCAGCTGTTCGACCGCGATGCCCTTAGAGCGCTGCTGGTATGGGAACACTTCGACCTGTAGTTGTGACGGTCAGTAGAGGATCCTATGAGGCCAGCAGCTCCAAATGTGAAGCTCGATCCCGATAGACGTAGTAGCAATAGAGTCATTATTGCTAGAGGAAGAGGGAGCCAGGAATGTTGATGGACCAGAAGCTACATAGAAGGCCGGGCGAAGCAGGACGACTCCAAAATGCAGTTCGTACCTCCCTCCCAACCTACCATGCATATTGTGGTCGATAGGTCTACTTCGAAGACAAGGTTGGACTTGGGTATGTGCTGGGGTTGCTTACCAGATAGGTATACGCCAGGGCATTCCAACCAATGTTGTAGAACGGGGAGTAGAGGTAGATGAAGACAAGGACTGGAATAGCTGCCTGTGCGCTGCTCGTGATAGCGAATCTTGCGGAGGCTACCGTCCAGACAGTATACACCTATAGAGTGTTAGTGATTCCTGATTCATGGGGGTCCATGCAGGTCGAGACGGAGTTGGCCCCTCATGCACACGCACGATCCGGTACACGGGTGGTCCTATCAGGTGAGAGATGGTCCAGGCAGTTTGACTTACCGCTGCAGTTCCAATTGTACAGATTAAGAACATTCTACGACGAGGGAAGCGAGGTGCGATAAGAGCAATCGGTACAGCGTTTCTGTCACATGTGGTTAGCAAAGTCGCTGGGAAGCGCCAGTGAACGTTCTTGAAATCATGTGTAGAGTGTGCAAGTCACGCGCACAGACATTCAATGTAATGCATCCCATGCGGGTTATGGGAGGAATCGCAAAGATGTGGTATATTCTTACATGAAACCCCAGCAAGTGTTACTCAGGATGATCTTCTGAATGGTCCGGTTATCAGTAATGCCGACAAGGTTGAGGACCTTTTTCATATAGAACGAGATGAGCCCATTTCCGCTCCACTGTGTAAAGAAGCCAAGGATAGCAGCCAGGAGGAAGCGTCGGCGCATTGGAGGGTCACTGTTCCTCTGGGTCAGTTGAGATAGCCCCAAACACGCCATGTTTGGCCTGGTGGTTCGAGGAAAAGGAGTACTAACCGGACGACATCCGCCCAAACAAAGGCCTTGGCAGTCTCCTTCTCGAGGGAAATGGTGTTGTGGATCTGTGCGTATTCAAGACGCACGAATTCATCGCCGTTTTCACCCTCGCTGTGGTATTTCTGTAAAATTGCAAACGCCTCTTCACCGCGATCTTTCGATACTAGCCACCTAGGGCTCTCGGGACAAAATGGTACGGAGCATCTGAGATAACCGTCAGTGGCGATTGACAATGGGCTAGGGCGAGATAAAGGATAGGAGGTATCTTTTCGGCTGTCAATGGGAGGGGGTTTAGTTAGGGGGATAGGGGTACGGCCGAATTGGCTTGATGAGTGATGGGTTCGTCCTAGCTAGCTTACATCTGACAGAGACTGGGAACGAATTGCAAGAGGGACGGTATCCTCCAGGCCCACTGCGATACCTATGGTCAGCATCTTTAAGGGAAACAAGTAGCAGAGACGAGGAGCAAGTTGAGAATACCACTCACAGTTGAGGTCATTTGGAAAGTGCCATAGGTCACACCCGCTGCGACGATGGCCCCAACAAACCAAGAGGCATTGAAAAGCGAAGTCATAATGGCTCTTTCCTTAGCGAAAGCCAGCTCTCCGATCAAGGCGGAAGCGTTTACGATGGCGAAGGGAATACCGAAGCCAAGGATCCAGCGTGAAGCAAGGAACATGTCGACATTCCTCGCACCAGCTTGCAGGCCAGCACCGAAACAGAGCACAAGAGATCCGGTCAGAATAGTCCACCTACGGCCTAGGAATTGCGAGACGGTTGGGATGAAGGGAATGGCCATTAGCGCCCCTAGAGAATACATTGCGTTCAGGAGCCCGAGACGGCCCTCGCTAGGATTATCGAAGTCTAGCTAACGTTAGAATTTACTGAGGTTCAAGTCTGGGCAGGTGGAAAGCGCTGCTTCATCTTACATTCTACCCACTACCAGTGTAGCATCCCAAGTTAGTGCTTTGATACTTTGGCTTCTGCGTAAGACACCCGTGACATGATTCTTACCGAGTTGACGGCTTGAAGAGAGTTCATCATGGACGAATCGAAGCCCGATGTCCACTCGACTCCCAAGGCAGCAGGCACAAGGATCAGGTACAGATACCTGAGATTCGGTTTCTGATACCATCTTTTTGGATCAGCGTTCGCTATGGCAGTAAGCCGAGATTCGCCGACAAGCTCCTCCTTATGTCCAATAATAGCCATGATATATGTGGCCAAATCAGGAAACGAAGAGTTTCTGGGCAACTAGGACTATGACAAGGCCTAGCGAGTTCGCGAGAAGAGATTGAACTTAGGAAATCCCCCCTCATACAAGGCGGTAGCCAGGTTGGCATGCTTATATATGGCATGGCTGACCTTGAGCCTGGTAGTGAGCCTGGTAGTGCCGTTACCCCAATACCTGAATTCGGGGTATGCTCGCTACGGTTACTGCGCGGTGCCAGTTACCATGTCCCGCATGTCAACCATGCACACGGAGACAGTCGATCCGCCGTTATATCTGGTTCTAGATCTCAGCCCCCAAACCCCCTGTCCACCCCCCCCCCCAAACCCCCATTATCCTTTCTTGTTCGGGATGCAGGCAGGCAGGGCTGCTGAGAGCGTCTCATAGGAACCACCGTGCGATAGGGCCTACCAAGGCATCCGGCTACTAGATTGCTAGACAGTTTGGCAGTAAAAGGGAGAAGAGCAAAGCATATGTCGTGTAATTTGCGGGGAACCCTGTCAAGCCAAGGTGGTTGCCGTGGGATCTTGTAGGATTCATTCATTCAGCATTAGACCCGTGGCAGGGAAGTCTAGACAGCCAAACACCCTGTCACCCGGCCAGCAGACGTCGGCTTGGGGAGTTGGGAGGAGGTATACTCCTAGGTAGGTACTTGGAATTTCTCGGACCGGTCCCCGGGTTGAAGTGGACCGAAGGGATGTCAGGGATTAGGTAAGCAAGTAAGCCAGCCGGCCAGTACTATGTACACAAATTCAACGTTGCGATGCTGACTAAGCCCGACATTTTACCGACCGAGCACTTTGTGGTCCGTGCAATCTTGGCAGTCTTGGCATAGTCCTTTCTCCAGGGCTATCTGATGAAACTGATAAGTGGATAAGCAGCAGATAAGCAGATAAGCAAATAAAACGACGCACAAGTACATCACGTGAGGTTTATTGGCGAAGAAATGATTGTGTGGGCTACGAAATTTTTCGAAATTAGCACCAAAGCAGCAACACCCACCCACCACCCACCACCGACTACGAAACTAGACCAACCACCAGACAGACCTTGCCGCCGACCAAGACAGGGGAAAAAAAATTAAAAAATTACTAGCATCTCAGAGCATCTCAGGATTTTGATCTTCACTTAAATCAATCAACCAACCCGCCCAATTTTCATTCCCTCCCTACTAACCACGCAGCACCCCTCAACCCTCAAATCACATTCAAGGTAAGATAAAAATGCCGTCAAAATACTGAAATTGGGATAGAGAAAACAAATAGGAAAATAAATAGGAAGCTGACTTTTATATCCTTCTAGATGGTTGTCATCACCAAGAAACGTACGATTTGCCTATTCCCCCTCCATCCCTCTCCCACCCATCACATATCGCATATCGCATACTCGCCGACCTAAAAATCCCTTTAAAATCCGACTCTTCGATTTCTCGAATGCGCTCATTATCGCGCAGTGAACTTCACACCATGAAAGACATGAAAGAATAGGAAATGAGGATATTGACGATGGTTTCATTACAGACAAGCCCGCCTTCAAGAGGCACCAGAGCGACCGCTTCAAGTGTGGTATGTTGAAACCCACCTCTCCACCGCTTTCCGATCGATTGCCCGTTCGATACCACGATAGACGATAGACGATAGACGATAGCCCGATATTTATTATCTTATGTTCACAACGCTGACACCGTATTCGGTTGATGTATAGTCGACAGTGCCTGGCGCAAGCCCAAGGGTATTGACAGCGCTGTCCGTCGGCGTTTCCGAGGACGGGCTGCTATGCCCAAGATTGGCTACGGTTCCGCGAAGAAGACTCGTCACATGGTCAGTTGCTCGGATATTCTCGTACATCGGACATCTCTCAATGCTGACTCCCTTTCGCAGATGCCCTCCGGCCACAAGGCCTTCCTGGTTCACAACGAGAAGGATGTCGATCTCCTCCTGATGCACCGCAAGACCTTCGCCGCTGAGTACGTTGAACCCACAACTAGGATTTATATCGGCTTTTTTTATTTATTTTTATCAACCTAACATCTGCCAACTTCTAGGATCGCCCACAACGTATCCTCCCGCAAGAGAGTCGGCATCCTCAGCAAGGCCCGGTCGCTGGGTGTCAAGGTCACGAATCCTCGTGCTAAGGTTACGACTGAGGTTTAAGGGGAACGAGTTCTGAGGGGGGCTCTGAAGAGGGCATGAATGGTTCAGGGATGGTCACAACCCTCATCTACCACTACACCGGCGTACCGTTTGTTTGGGAATAACATGCATTATTTCGCGAGGCATCGTCATCGTTCGGACCAGCTAGGAGCAATGCGATGGTTATAGGGCCTCGCTAGGGCGGCATAACTGTAGCCTAGCATGAAAGACACGAGACGAGTTACGACGACTCGGACATGCTCTGAATAGCTCTCGTGAAAAAAAGAATAAAAAGAAATACAAGGGCTACTTTCGAGACTACTTTCGAGACAAAACTGAGAGAGCAGGTGAATCAGACGGACCAGTTCGTGTGAGGAGGTCGGCTCTAGTGGCTTTTCCATGGAAGTTATATCGAACTGAGATGTTTTTAATATGACGGTGCCTGCTAAAATGACTATTATGAAATATTCGTATGATCCGACTGATCACGCTGTTCTCCACCATCCAATCCTTTCATGGCAACTGCAAATTATGCCTAGTATACCTCGGACCTTCCTCATACCAGGGGATTTCTGGTTGGCGATTTAGGCCAATTCGTAACGTAGCTATCTATAGCCCTCCATAGTCTCATAAAGGCCCTGCCCAAAGTACACTCCATACAATATAACACCCCTTGGGAATATTACTTAGTGAACAGTACCGCCGAGAGTATGTTTCAGATTCTAACTAATCTTCTCGCGCGTGTTATGATAATGATTCGTAGCATGACAATGGCAACTAGACTTGTTACCAAGTACAGTATTACTATTGCTATGTACCTTACACTTTTTTTCTCTACAGGGGTGGGGTATCATCAACGGGAATCACTTGTCTGCCTGCCGGCCTATGTCGTCGGGAGTCTCGTAGCGCACTGACTGGGGTGGCCCGGACGTCGTCGACGCCCTCTCGGCACCCTCCGTAGCCGACGGCGCACCCCCGTCCTTCTTGGCAGCTTCCTCCTCACTGCCCCTGGCCTCCCCCGCCGCTTTGTCCGCACTTCCTCTCGGCTCGCCCGTGGCGCTAGTGGTCGGGCGCGACGTCGGGGGAATAACGAACGACCCGCCAGTGGCGTCCAATTCGCTGACAAACTCGTTCCGCCCGGGGGCTTCCAGCCGCGTCCTATAGTCTGGCGCTTCGTGGACTTTGTCCGGGGCCTGCAGCTCGGCGACGCCGCCACCTTCCTCGGCATCGGCAAGTTTCTGGGCGGCGGCGGCGGCGGCGGCTTCGTCCCCGTCCTTGCTATTGTCGTCCTCGCCAGGTTTCCCGGCCGCCGCGCCGTCCTCGGCCGACTCCTTCTTGCCGTGGTCGGCCGATCGCCTTCCCATCTTGAAGATGGCGAACCCGAGACCGCCCAGCAGAAGCAGTCCTCCAATGGCAGCGCCAACGCCAATGCCCGCCTTTGCACCGGAGCTGAGGCCATCATTGCCATCGAGCACAGTGGGGTTGGCGTCGGAGCTGGAGTCAGACGTCCCCGTCGAACCCGGCAGCGCCGTCGAGACAGTCGTAATCACCTGAACGGAGCCGGCGGATGAGGTTGTGAATACTGAGGTGACCAATGAGCCGGTTGATGCGGGTCTAGAGGTTACCGATGATCCTCCTGATGTTCCTCCGGAAGACCCTCCCGATGTCTGGTCAAGGGGTGGCCTATGCGTCAGCAATCTCCCGGTCGTGTTTTGTTTGTTTGTTTGTTTGTTTGTTTTCATTTTTATGCACAAATGACTTATGCCAGGTCAGACTTACACCATCGCCCGCTTCGACCAAATTGAATTGGCTCGAGAAGGCCTCGGTATCGTCGGCAGCGTTGGCCATGAGCATGTAATGCCCTATGGGCAGATCGTCGGGTGGCGTCCATTCGAGAGAGTCCTTGGTGGTGGTACAGGCCTTGGACATGTCGTTGACTATCCAGACACCACAGACGACATCGTAGAGGTGGAATATGTTGTTGCTAGACTCGGAGCCGCTGACCATGGTAATCTTCACGTTGTCGGCATTGGTTGACCATTCTATCGTATAGGACGACCCCATCTCGAGAGTGGAGGGGATGTCGCCCTCGAAACTGACATCTGCGGCGACGGGCGACAATAACATGCTGGTACCGGCGATGAGGAGCAGGCGCCCTGCCGCGTTTAACCATGTGGCTCGATACATGGTCGTTGTTGTCGTCGTCGCCGTTGTCCTATTCCAACCTCCCCCAGTCAAAATCCCTTTCTTTCGCCCTTCCCCCCCCAAAAAGAAGAAAAAAGAAGAAGGAAAGAAAGAAAAAGGCCGATCCAAAATTAAAGTCCTCCACCAATCACGAGCACGAATTGGCCGTCAGATGGCGACAGTGACGAGTGGACAATTTTCATTCAATTAACAATTATTGCGATTGGGCTGGCACGCATAGATAAGGAAAGATTAGAAAGGGGGAAAAGAAGGATGATGACGATGATGATGATGATGATGATAAACCTATGATAACGTTGGAACAACTACTATGTACTAAGTTGCTAAGTAAACGAAATGGATAAGTGATAATCGATTAGTCGAATCGACCCGAACCAAACATATCGAGAGAAAAAAAAGGGAAAAAAGGGGGTTTGGGTTCTCTTCTGGGTTCACGTATTCTCGTCTGCCCTCGGGTCTGTACATATAAACTACCTACTTAAGAGGTATATGGAGAGATGTAACTAGTCAGTCTCCAGTCAAGTCTCTGGTCAAGTCTCTGGTCAAGTCTCCAGTCAGCAGTCCAGTTGAGAGACAATTGGGTCGGTCAATTGTCTGATTGTCCTCATTGGCACACTTTTTGACTGCCTAACTGCACGGGCGGATTGGCAATTGGCAATTGGCAAGATTGTCGGGAGGGTTCTAAGGTTAAGGGCCCTTGGAGAAAGGCAAAAGGCGGGAAGGAGGAAATGGAAGGAGGAAATAAGAGTGGGACAGATGTAGTGTAGTCAAAAAAAGAATGGACCCTCTATCGTCATCGTCGCGGGCAAGAATCGCCGGTTAATTAATAAAAACATCCATTGTCCATAGATGTTAATCATTATGTAGGTACTTACCTATACTATCATACATAAAGTTGCATAGCACTACAGGATTAGGCAAGCAGGCAAGGTTAGGAAGGCAAAGGGGGGAAACACCTGGGCATATATAAAAACATAAGAAAAGAAGAAAAGAGGGTCTCGTGTTCGAGAAGTGCGTCAGTGCGAGTTGATCTGGTTGGTTCATTCTTTTGTACATCTTATACATCTTGTTGTACATGCCTAGGTACTTTTATTCCCATGCTCCCTGGGCTCCCCGGGCCCCGACTTGCCGCCCGAACAGTGCCGAAGTAAAGATCGCCGCTTTAAAGCGGAACCCCGCAATCTTAAAAATCGTCAGCCTTCCTTAAAAGGCAATTGCTTATCTCCTTCTTTAGGTAAGTAAGATACTATACTTCTTAAGTACCTATGATAATGATAATGATGATGATTTATTTTACGTCCGGGTGGACCATGCTATCTAGGGCTATCTACATATAAGCCTACAGGTAGGGCTACGGCTATAATGGCTGGGTGCCGACACTGTATAATGTATAGGACAGCTGGAGTGAGTCTGTCCAAGGACGGGCCGTACTAGCGTGTTGCAGTTGATAAAGGAAATCCTTGGCCACCTGGTGCAGTAGCTACGCACCTACGGAGGTTGCGGTTAAAAGTCGGTAGCCTTATAACATCCGAGCCACAGTTTATTAAAAGCCATAATGACGTACAGGATTTAAATAATCTCCCCTGGAAAAGATTTACGTTAGCGGTATTTTTAAAGCACGCTTTAATAAAGTAAATATTAAAAGCTGTTAAAGTATTGCTATTATATAAAAGGTTTAATAAATACAGTAAAACGCTTAAGTTATTCCGTATTATAGCTTTAAAGTTAAAAAGCTATTAACTGTTAACCGCAACCTTTATAAGCTACTTTTTTTATAAGGGAAAAAAAAGGTTTAAATCCTTTAATAATTAAGGCGGTTTTTTACCGCCAGCCCCGCTTTTTCCCGCGGGTAATTAAAAGATTTTACTTTTTAAAGCTTACCTTTTTAACCTTTCCGGCCGAGATTTTTTTTTAACCTTACTAGGCCGGTATAATTAACCGGGATTTATTTTTTTAACATTTTTACCCGGTGTAATGTTTATAATTTTATTAATTATTATTAATTATTAATTTATTTTTTCGGTCCGGTAATAACTTAATTAATTAAGACCTTTATTATTATTTTAATTTTTTTATAATATTAAAATACGAACATTAACGCGGCGTTAACATAACGTTTATAACTTATATATATTATAAAAATTAACTTATTATTATTAATGTTAATATTAATATAACATTATTATATCGTTTACGAAATTAAACACGGATTTATAATAATAATAATAATTATTATTATTAATATATTATACGTTAATATTCCCCATAGGTTAACGAAATAATATATAAAAAGAAATATATATTTAAAAAAAATAAAAATGTTTATTAATTTATTATAATTTTAATAAAGTTTAACCATTTTTTAAACCGTTTTCGATAAAACTTATTATTCCGGCCGTTTAAAACTTTAAATAAATTATTTAAGCGGTAAAAAAGTAATAATGTAACGGGATAATAATAATTTATAAAATTTTAATAATAACTTTAAAAAAAATAAGATTATAATAAATAAATGATTACGATATTAGTTAAGTTTTTACCCGGGATCGGGAAAAATAGAACCGGGTTAAAAAATGTATTAATATTTAATACTTAATTTTATTTTTAATTAAACCCGGGTAAATATTTAAGTGAAATATATTTTATAAATATTATCGTTACGGATATACCGTTTTAAGATTAAAATTATACGGTTTTATAAATAAAAAATTAAACGTTATAAATATTTTATACTTTATTTATTTATATTTTTAAGTTTTTTAAAAAAATTTAAATAATTATATTTATTAAAAAGGTAAACTTTTAACGATATAATATTAAAAATGCGTCGATATTGTTATAAAAACGTAATATAACCGAGGCATACGGGTTTTTTCCGTTCGATAATTTACCGTATAAATAATAAACCGTAAAAGTACCGCATATTATTATATATATAGGTTAAACGGCATAATAATAATAATAATAATATAATATTAAAATTTTAATTTTATTATAATATTAACTTTATTATTTAAATATACCCGGTTTATTAAGCTGATATTTTATAATTTATTTATAATTATAATATTAATATAATTAAATAAAGTTAAGCTTTTACTTTAATTAATAAAAGTTTTATTATTAATTAATATAATATTTAAAATGTTTTAATACTTTTTTCTTTTTATTATAAAGCGGTAAGGTATAATAAGTTTAATATTATTAAATCTTTAAGTTATTTGTTTAATTTTTAAACTGTATTAATTATTATAATAATTATAATAATAATAATAATAATGTATTTTACGTCCGGGTAAACCATATTATTTAAAGCTATTTGTTATAAGCTTATATATAAGGTTATATTTAAACTACTTAAGTGCCGATATTATATAATATATAAAACGGCTAATATAAGCCGGGGCTATATTAACGTGTTACGGTTAATATAAAAAGTCCTTTACCTTTTATTTACTTATAACTATCCTTTTTTAAGGTTTTATTATTACCGAATTCTCCGCTTCGTATTTCGGTTATTTTTTCGTTATTTATAAATGGTTTAAAATTTACCGTATTTTATTACACGCCGTTTTAATTTATTAAATAAAACTTAATTTTATTAAAAACAGTTTAAAAAATAAAATAGCTTTTATAATTAAAAAGTTAAATCGTTTTATAGCCCGGTTAAATTAAAAAATAAAAAATATCTTTTATAACATTATAATTAAAAATATAACCGGTGGTTTTTTTTCCGTACCGGAAAAATAAAACGCGGTATATTTAAAACGTTAATAATATTTAATAAAATTACCTTAACCCGATTATTTTTAAAAAAATAATATAATATTAAACATGAAAAAGATTTTTAAAAACGGTTTTTTATATAAAAAGTTTTATCGTATATATAATAAAAAAATATTTCGAAATTATTATATAATAAAAAAAAGTTTATGTTTTTTTAATAATACGTTTAAAATAAATTAAAATTATAATACTGTCGGAATCGGGGTATTAAATAATTTTATTACCGTTAATATTTTTATATTGTAACGTTTATTAAATAAAAATAATAAATATATATATATATATAACCGTTTTATAAAAAGTTAAAAAATCGGTTTAAAAATTATCGGATAAATAACCGAAAATGCTCCGGATAACCGTTATACTATCGATATAAAAATATAAACCGGTTATTAAAAGGTTAAAGTTATATTAATTTTTTTATTATACTGTTTTATACGCGGTTATTATTTTTTTATCGAAAGTTTTTATTTAAATTAAAATTTGATAAACGGTATAAAAAAGTTTACGTTTATTATTTTAATAAAATAAAAATTTTTAATTTATACGTTTAATTTTAAACTTATCCGAGTAAATAATTAAATCCGTTAATAAAAAAATAGCTATTTTTATATATTTTAAGTTTTTTATTTTTATTTAAAAAAAAGGTATAAGTAATAAAAGTTAATGTTTTATAAAAAAACATAAGCGTAAATAAGTTGATATTATATCGGTAAGTTATAAACTTATCGGTTTTTTTTTAAAAAATAAAATAATTAAATAATTACGGGGTAATTTTTATTTAACGTTTATAAACATACCGAATATTTTAATTTAATTTATATAAAAAGTATTTTAATTAATAATATCCCCGATTGTTTATCAGAAATAATAATATAAATAATAAGTTAAACGGGTAATACGGTTTTAATAATAATTTTAAATAACTTATTTAATTTATTTATAAATACATTTATTTTAATAGCGGTTAATTTAAACGCGTTTTTTACCGATAAACGTTATATATTTAATTATTAAGCTTTTATAACGTATATTATAATCGGTATTATATAAGCTTTAACGGTTTTAATAATTTTATTTACAAAAAAAGCTATATATAACTTTATTAAAATATTATATATAATTAACCACCCGTAATACTTTATTTAACGATATTTTTTTTAAATTAATCGCTTAATAAAGTGGTTAACTACTTAATGCTTTTCTTTCGCCTTATAATAAGCCACTTAATACAGTGGTTACGCATTTAAGCTGCTCCTTTTATAAAAAAAAAAGGTTTAAATCCTTTAATAATTAAAGCGGTTTTACCGCTAGCCCCGCTTCTTCCCGCGGGTAATAAATCGGGCTTATTTTTCGGGACCCACTTTTCCGGCCTTACCGAAATTATTTTTTTTCCCGGCTTTACCGGGCCTGCGTAATTTATGGATTTATTTTTTTAAATAAGTTCGATTTTTTTATTTTTCCGGCAGGCGTAATTAATTATAAGTCCGTTAATTATTATTAATTATTAACTTATTTTTCCGGTCCGATAACCCGATTAACTAACGTTTTTATTATTACCCCGTTTTCTTTTTACGGCGTTAAAGTTTTAACTTTATTACGATATCGGCTTTACTTATTAACCTGTTACCGGTATTAATTTTACGCGCCCGGCCCGCCGGGCCGATACTTTCATAATTTATTTATAACCGCGATATACATTTTTTATATTACGTTATTTAATTATTAATTATTAATATTTATCTATTAAAACCGCGTAACCGTGAATAAAATTTTAATATATATTAATACGTAATTTTAATTTATTAATTAACGTTAATTAATAACGTGTTAAATTTTATTTTATTACGATTCTTTTTAACGTTATTTTAGTTTAATAAATACCGCCGTTATAAATTATACGGTTATATTTTAAATAGGCTTTTTTTTTATTTAACCGTAATATGTTAATATAAGCTTTAATAATTATTAAGCTTTATTTTTACCGTTTTATATATTATATAATACGGACCATATTAATTTATATAATAAGCTTATATTTATATTTAAATAGCTGCTCCATTTTAAACGTAAAATAAAATATTATTATTATTATCATTATACTGTTTAAACCTGTCATAATCATGTTTATTATAAAAGTTTAAATAATAATTATATTATATAATTTTCGGGTTTTTTTTAAAAAAGATTTAACCGGTTTAAAGTTAAAAGTTTTAAAGCTTTTAATTTTATAAAAAAGAGTTATTACTTAATTTTAAAACGGGGATCCCGGTACATAACGGTTAATTTTATAAAAGTTAATAAGTTTTAAATTAAATTACGTAATAATTTTATATTAAATAATTTTATTAACCGGTTTTAATTTATTACCGGTCTAAAAAGATTCGGATACTTTTTATAAAATGTATAAAAACTATTATTTAAATTTTTTAAAACGAATATTTATTTTATTTAAAACGGTAAAACGGTTTTATACGTATTAACGGGTTATTTCGTTTTTAATAATAAACGTTTAACTTATTTTAATTTTTTATATTTTTATAATTTCCGTTAAATTAAAACTTAAAAATTTTATTATAACTATTTTAACGTTTATTAGTTTAAGTTTTACTTATTTATAATTATTTTTTAATCCGAAAAGAAAGCGGCGGTTTAAATATTAATTTAAATCCTTTTTCATTTAAATTCTTTAATTAAAAAAAGGTAAGGCTATTTTCGCCTCCGTTTAATACGTTAATTATTATTATTACTTTTAACGTTATTACGCTTTTCGTAACTAAATTAAAATATAATTTTCTTTTATTAACCCCGCCGTTACCGTTATGTTTATATACGATATTCTCGGCGCCGGTTAAATTAATTAAATAAACCGTAACGGTTTACCGTTATTATTATTAGTTAAAATTTTAATAAATAACTTTTATTAAAAGGTATTAATAAAAAAAGTAAAAGGTAAAACGTATTAAAATTAAATAAAGTTATTAAGCTTTTATATTTTATGCTTTTTAATATCAATAGTATTAATAATATTAATGGTAATAATAATAATAGTTACGTAATTAATAAATTCGGGGTTTAAGCTATTTATAATTTTAGCTATTATGTTTTTTATTAATTTATAAAATATTCCGGTTTATGTTATATATGCTTTTATATCGTAATTTTAAAGTTAATATTTAAATAAACGGATAAAGTAAGTAATATGTTAAACTTTATTTTTATTATTGCTTTTTCTTTTCGTAGCGTACGGATTAACGAAAATATAAAGTTATTTAACGTATTTTTCGGGGTTTTTAAAATAAAAAAAACCGGTTATAAAAGCTTATTAATTTTATACCTTTTCAGTTAAGTTTTAAGTTTATATATATCCGTACCGGCTTTTTTATTAAAAATAAACGCAAGTACGGGTTATAATAATACTGTTATTATAAAGGCGGTATCGCGAATACGGATAATTATCGCGAGCGTTTTAAAAATAAAACGATTAATGCTTTATTATAAAGGAGTTTAAAGTTAAAAAGGCGGTAATTTTATTATTTTTAATATTTATAAATATGTTTAATTTAAAAACACGAGGTAAATAAAGTTTACGATATAAAAGTTTTATATATAAATAAAACTCTTAATAATAATGAAGGTAAAAAAAGTAAAAAAAAAAAGATGATTAAAATTATATAAAGCCGTTAAAGTTTTATATTTTATATCCTTTAATATCGAAGATTAATTATTTTTTTTACCGATAAAACTTTTTTATTAACTTATTTAAAAGTATTAATAATTTTAAAACCGGCCTGAAAATATATAATAAAATCGTATTTATCGTTTATATATTAATTAATAAAGTTAAATTATAATTTAAAAATAGATCTAGTTTAAGATTTATATTATTAATTATTTTTTAAAATTTAATATTTTATACCTAATCGAATTAAAGAATTACGGAACTTATAATAATTAAAGAGTTTTTTATATTAAAAACGTAAAAGCTTTATCGGGTAGTTTTTTTTACGCGTAAAATCGGAATATTTTTAAAAGGTAATTTAGTAAATGATTTAACGTAAAAAACAAATTAAAATATTTAATGTTTAATTAAAGCAAAGTATTATTTACAATTATAAATTTAAAATAAAATCGAATGTTTATTATTATAACACGATTTTTATTAAAATAATAAGCTTTAGTTTTTAGCTTATTTTTTACTTATTAAAATTAAGTTTCGAAAAATATAATGTTTTTAATTTTATTAGCGTAAAAGTTAAATATTATTAATTTATTACTTTTACCGACTTTTTTAAAACTAACCGTTATGTTTATATTAATTTTACGTAAACGGTTTCGTAACGTTATATTATTATGTTATTTATTATATAAATCGTTATTTTTTAATCGTAACGTATTATGTTTACGTTAAAAGTTAAATTAAATAACTTTTAAGTCGATATAAGTTTTATTAAGGTTATTTATAAAAAAACGTATTTTACGTTTTTTTATTTTTTATTTTAATTATAATAGTATTTATTACGGTTAAACCTATTTTAATAAAACTTATTAAAAAAAAGGAAATTGCTTTAAATCGGAATTTCATTAAGATATTACGTAAAACTATTAATTTAACCTTAAAATCTATTTTAACGGCTTTATTTTGCCTTAAGCGTATCATTATAATATTATTATAACGAAAACGCGATAAAAAGTAAATTAAAAACGTACAAAGCAGTTTTTAAATATATTAAATTAATAAAATTTAATAACGATAAAAATACGCTTATAAAACAAGCACGTATTAATGTTAAAGAATAACCCCCGAGCTTTTTAAACTTAAAGGCTACCAGCTAGCGCCCGGTCTCCGACCGGCAGCCAGCTGCCATTATGATAATAATGATAATGATTTATTTTATATCTAAGGTGGACCAGCTATGTAAATATAAATATAAGTTTATTATATAAATTAACATGGTCCGTATTATATAATATATAAAACGGCGGGAATAAAGCCCGGCAGCTATTGTTAATTATTAAAGCTTATATTAATATATTACGGCTAAAAGAAAAGGGTTATTTAAATAAGCCGTATAATTTATAACGGCGGTATTTATTAAATAAATAATACGAAAAGAAATCGTAATAAAATAAAGCTTAATACGGTATTAATTAGCCGGGGTTATTAATTAATATTAATTAATAAATTAAGGTTATATATTAATATATATTAAAAGTTTATTTATAATTACGTAACTTTAACGGATAAATATTAATAATTACGGTTAAATGGTACGGTATAATAAAACGCAAATCGCAGGCGTAATTAAATTACGGGGTATCGGTTTAACGGGCCGGGCGTATAAATTTAATACCGGTAACGGGCCGGTAAATAAGGCCGATATCGTAATAAAGTTAAAGCTTTAACGTTACGGGGGGGAAACGGGGTAACGGTAAACGTATCGGTTAATCGGGCTATTAAACCGGAAAAATAAATTAATAATTAATAATAGTTAATAAAGTTACGGTTAATTTATACCGGCCGGAAAAGCCGGAGGGTTAAACTTATTTAAAAAAATAAGTTTATAAATTACGCCGGCCCGGTAAGGCCGGAAGGGGGGGGGTCTCGGTAAGGCCGGAAAAGTGGGACCCTTTGGTTGCCTGCGGGAAAAAGCGGGGCTGGCGGCAAAACCGCCTTAATTATTAAGGGATTCGAACCCCTTTTCCTTTTTTCTTATAAGAAGAGAAGCCTAGGTGCGTAGCCACTGCACCAGGTGGCCGCCAGCTGCCATTAGCTAGTATATAAGGCCTACCGGCCTTAGCCGTATTTAAGCCTACCAGATAAAAGTATTTAACTACATTTACTTTTTTAAATCACTTATTATTACTAAGTTATCACGTTATAACGCTTATAACTATTTAACTTTTTATAATTAATAATATAATTATAAAATTATCGATTATTAATAAAATTAATAAATTAATATAAATAACGATACCCCGGTAATAATAAACGGTTTTAAACCCGCTTTTAAATAATAAGTTATAATAATAAAATAAAATATTATTTAAAATACCCGTTACATTACCTCAATTAACTTAGGCCATCTCCGCTCCGTTTAATATATTTTATATATTTATCTTCAACCCGCTTTTTTTAACTAATTTAAAAGCGGGGTCTTAAACGGAGCTACGGTAACTTAAGTAAATATTAAAAATATAATAACGTTATTTATATGTTTTTTTTATATACTTAAAATATCGCGTATAACCTTTTATTATCGTATAAAATTTTAAAAATAACCTGTTTAATAATACATTATATATAATAACATATTATTAATACTATTCCGGCTTTAATTAAAACGTTATAATAACCTTTAATACGTTTCGAATATATTAACTGCTTATTAACTATACCCCCGTATCTTTTTTACTTTTTATTTATAATAATAATAAATTTACCGCGTTTTATACCGTTAAACCCGTTAAATATCCTTTTTCCGTTCACTTTTTCTACCCTAACCATTATTAAAACTTTTATACGCATATAACCTATTTATATTATAAGCTTTATTTACCTTATACCTTTAAATTAAATATAATTATAAATATTAAAAATAATAAAACCGCCGCCTTTTTAACTTTAAACCCGTTTTCGGTAAAATATTAAACGCTTTATTTTTAAAACACTTATAATAACTATTTATATTCGCGATATCGCTGCCGCGGTAGCATTATCTTTATAACCCGTGCTTATTTTTAACTTAAAAAAAAAAGCTAATACAGGTATATATAAACTTAAGATTTTATTTAAAAAATACAAAATTAATAAATTTTTATAACCGGTTTTTTTTATGTTAAAAACCCCGAAAAATACATTAAATAACTTTATACTTTTTTTAATCCGCGCTTTACAGGAAAAAAAAAAGCAGTAATAAAAGTTAAATTTAAAATATTAATTAATTTATTTTTATACTTAAATGCTGCTTTATAAAGTTATATAACCGGGGCATATATTTTATAAATAAATATATTATACCGGTTAATAAAAAACATAATAACTAAAGTTACGGGTAATTTAAACCTTAAAACCGTAAGCTATATAACCATTAATATTATTATCACTAACATTATTACCGTTAACATTAAAGGAATAAAAATATAAAAGCTTAACGGTTTTACTTAATTTTAATACGCCTTATCCTTTATCCTTTTTATTAATACTTTTCGATAAAAACTATTTATTAAGGCCTTAATTAACTCCGTAAAAATCGTATATAAACGTAACGGTAACGGCGGGATTAACAGGAAAAAGCTTTACCTTAATTTAATCGCATAAAACGCGATAAAAATAAAAATAACGTTAATAATTAATATAAACGGAAATAAAAGCGGCTTTACCCCTTTATAAATAAAAGATTTAAATAAAAAAAAGCTTAAATTAATATTTAAACCGCTACCTTTTTTTAAATTAAAAAATAATTATAAATAAATAATATTTAAACCCGTAAACGTTAAAATAGCCATAATAAAAGTTTTAAACTTTAATTTAATAAAGATAATTAAAACGTAAAAGATTAAAATTAAATAAATATTTACCGTTAAAAATAAACTAATTTATTAATATATATAAAACCGTTTTATTACTTCCGGCGAAATAAATATACGTTTTAAAAAGTTTAAATAATAATTTTTATATATTATTTAAAAAGTGTTTAAAATATTTTATATTAATAATAAGTAAAAACCGGTAAATAAAGTTATTTAATATAAAATCGTTATTTAAACCGGTTTAAAACTTATAAAATTGATTATTGTTATAACCTGGTTAGGTTATGAAAGGCCAAGTGGGGCCAACAACGAATCACGATCCCATCCGAAAGAACGAGGTTTTTAAAAAGACCTAGCCACAGTGGGTCAGCCACATCCGAACCACGTGATAAAAAGGATAGCTAAGATAGCCAGTTATCCCAATGATCCAGGATAACTGGGATAGCCAGCTATTTTAACGATCTAACAATAACCATACATTTTAATATTAGGAATAAAAGACATAAATAGTATATAACCACGTTTATTACCTTTTTTTTAAATAGTTTTTAAGTTTATTAGCTTATAATATAACTTAGTTACTTAAAGCACCTTTTTTTTTATTATTACTAAACGTAATTACTTATTGCTTAAAACCTTAATACTTTTATTAATATAAACCCTTTCGATTAAATTAATAGTTAGGAATAAACCAGCCGTTATACGTTATAAGTTTTTATTTAATAATGTTATCAGCTTTAAATAATATCCGATATTATGTTTTTTTCAGGTTAAAACTTTTAACAAATTATTTAATAATTACTTAAACGAATCGAATAAATCGAGCAAATAACAATTACAGTTACGAATTAAAAGGTTATACCCGCTAAATTTAAGCTTAAAAAACCTGGACCTTATAATAGCACCACCCTTATGCGACTTTTTTTATTATAGCCGTAATTT